>CM070834.1:39407570-39712570 GCA_036326025.1 Chrosomus eos | reverse complement strand
AGATTAGTCGACTAATCGATAAAATAATCGACCAACTAATAGTTTAGTAAATAAGCGTTTACCCCAACCCTAATATATATATATATATATAAAACACCATATAGTTTTACCCAAACTGAATAATTAAGACAAGTTTAAATGGGTAAAATTTCTATAAATATTTTTGAGTTCTTTTCTGACATAGCCTACTCCAGTTCTTGTTAAAACACACCAGACATGCAAATTATGTGCATTTTAGGCACTTTTTGTGTGAAATCATGTTTATTTTTTGTCCATCAAAAGTGTGCTTTCACTTTAATTGAGCGTCGGCGCCGAAACCCGCTTCACTGCTGCTCACGCGCGGCTGCTCGCTGTGTGAATGCACTCATTGATTAACATCAGAGCCCGTCTGTTTCACATGCACGCCGGAAAAATACGCGCCGCTCGCGCTTGCGATCTGAAACGGCCATAATTCATGAGGTTTCCTACATGTGCGTTCCGTGTGCATGTGCGAAGCTGATGTTGCGCGATGTTAATCATGCGGTGCCCGAGTGAAGATTAGACAGCCATAAAATCGGCATATGTCAGACTAACTGGCCGGTCACCGATCACATGAACATCGTCCAATTCCGGTCACCAGCCGATCAATCGGTGCAAAAGATTAGCATTACAAGTATGATGTTCAGATATGCTATGCGACAAATTATTATAATGCTATTTCATAACAATACTCATAATAATAAAAATATATATATATATATATTTTTTTCTTCCAACTTGTTGCGGCCCCCCTGGCACCCCCCGGCGGCCCCCACTTTGAAAACCGCTGGGCTACAGATGTGCGTGCGCCCTTCCGGGAGAAGCGCCCTTAAGACCCATATAAAGAAATTCCGACGCCTCTGACGTAAAAAAAAAACTTTCCGAAACTTGTGACAAACCGGAAGGAGTATTTTTGGAACAGATTGGAACATCAAACTTACAACTTCATTTTTTAAACTTTGTCCATGTTTAGCATGGGAATCCAACTCTTTAACAGTGTAAGAAACTCACTATGCATGAAACAGCATTTCACCCCCCCTTTAATGTGTACAAATTGTAGCCTTTAGTAAATTAAAAAAGCCCAGCTTCAAGAGACTGAGAAAAAAGAAAGGGTGATGGAGATGAGGTGAGAGCAGGTATTGACAAATACTACTGCCCACTGACATGGTTTTAAAGCTATTTCTTATACTTTTTTTTTTGGTCTTCAAACGTCTTGAAATGCAAATCAGAGAAATAAAAAATTTGAACCCCCTACCAACCTCAAATTTAGGACCTCTTTGATTATAAATCCTGTCTATGTTCCTGTATTAGGCATAAGATCAATAATGAATGTGTAGCCTACATATTGTGAATGCATTTAATAAACTTAATTACCTAGCTTTAGTAGCTTTCAGTAAATAAACGCGTCTGAGAAAATTATTCATAGGCAAAATCAACCTATCAGTTGACCCTATGTTTACTTTCTTCAATGACAGACAAAAATTAAAAGCCTATATCAGTCAAAGCTCAGCTTTAGGAGGGGAAGAGACAGGACAAGATAAAAACAAAGAGAAAAAGAGTGTGATGCTGATGAGGAGAGAAAAATAATCAGCTGCCCACTGACATGGTTTTAAAGCTGTTATCCAATTTTTTTGGCCTTCAAAACATATTAAAATGCACATATGTAGATCAGAGAAATCAACATTTTCTTGGGGAAAGCCCGAACCCCCCTATATCCCCTTCCTCACATTTAGGACCACAATGATTATAAAACCCTGGCTTTGCATGGTAATGAAACTGGTTAATAGTGAGCATTATTTTTTATTATTTTTAAAAACATCATACCCTCATTGGGTGCTTAGCCCCCTAAAATGAAAATCCTAGTGACGCCCCTGAGTATAAGTATACACTAGAATCTGGGTTAGATGGAGCATGAGACATATTAGGCAAGATTCTAGATTTTCTCTTTATGCAGTTTTATATTTATGCAGTTATATAGGGGCTACATATAAAATACCATATGAAATATTAGCAGGCATGGTAGAGCATATTTCATAGTATTAGAACAAAGAACAATTATGAATTGCCATTTCAACCTAAATCTGAGTCAAATAGTAATTTAAGTAAGGGATAATGTATAGCGAGACGGTCGCTATAGTGAATACCACCCCGACAGGCTGACTAGGAGCCCGACGCTAGCGGAGCCTGAAGGGTTTGTATTTGCTATAACGACAGCCTTGCTATACATTATCCCGCTTATTACATGGCTACCTACCAAATAAATCAATAAGTTGACTCAAAATATTGATTTAAAAAGGAGTTTAGTGATTTAAAAACGATTGTATTGCTTCCGCTAAAGAAAATAGTCCGTTCCGTCTCTGAACTGCGTCCATGGCAACGCTCTGTTATACTAAGCATTCTACATTGGAATTCTACCAAGCCAACTGTAATTAAAGACCTGTGTTAGGCACAATAGGGGTTATGCGCAACAATCTTCCGGGTTCTACAAAACAGGTATAACTACTTCCGGCCGTCAGCTGCTGAGGTAAACACATAGGGTATACAGTAGTGTTGGGCAATATGCTCAATTTTCATATCCTATCGTCCTATCGTCAACCTGAGAGATCGGCGATACATGATTGTGAGGGGGACGGGGCTTACTAATTTGATTATTAACTTGCTTACCGTATATACCCGAATATAAGACGAGGTTTTTGTCCTAAAAATAGGCTGAAAAATGAGGGGTCGTCTTATATTCGCGATATAGACAAAATCACGGGGGAAAAGGGAGAAAGCAGGGAGAAACAGTAGAGGGCGCCAGCACAAGCTCAAGCTAGTGTGGGGCAGGCCCCACGGTGCGCTTCAGAAGAAGAGAAATACCGGTATGCTCGTTTTGGATGCATTCCGCGGACACTTGACGGAGTCCGTCAAAACTCAGTTGCGGAAAATGAACGGCGATCTAATGATCATACCCGGGGGGGATGACAAGCCAGCTACAGGTATTGGATGTAGTCGTCAACAAGCCATTAAAGGATAATCTGCGCAAGAGGTAGGCTGAGTGGCTCCTGTCAGGCGTTCACTCACTGACGCCTACTGGAAACGCAAGGTCTCTCGCGCTCTCTCTCTGTGTCGTGCGCTGAGTCGAGATTCCAGGAGATTTGAACCGATTTGAACTAATTTGCGGGCATCAGGGAGCCGCTATCAACATGCGGGATTTTTATAGGTTATTAATAGAACTGATGCGCACAGTGAACTGAATTGGAAACAAAAAACAGCGCTGGACAGGGGGCTTAAAATCCGGACTGTCCGGCCAAAATCTGGACATAAGGCCACCCTAACCACAATTACACATACATATAGGCCTACATAATTATTGCTTTTGTGAAAAGGACGGTTATTCATTTTTGTCACTCATTCATTCATTTCTCTCTTCAACTCATTAACAGAGTGCACTTTATTATGTGACAAATTAGTCCAAATATTTAATGAATGATGTTTTTTTTCCAATGAATTATCACTAGAATTTTCAAATAAAATTATTTTCTGTTGAAAACCAGATTTTTTTCATTTTTCCACAAAAGTCTCTTTCCCCCAAAAATAAGTCTGGAAAATGGGGGGTCGTCTTATATTCAGGGTCGTCTTATATTCGGGTATATACGGTATTTACTCATTTGCTTTTTTTACTACTTCGTTTTATATATGATAATCTTTTTCTATTTTCCTAGCAAAGGTGGAGTGATTATAGAGGGTGCGCATTACGTCACCGTCGGCCGGAGTGAATGCGGTCACGCCCACTAAATGGCAAAAAGACTGAGCGGCAGCATTTGTTTTCAGCGTGAATGCCGTGAAAAACACACAAAACACATCTTAAACGGGAAAGAGCTTTGCGATTGACTGTACAACTAGATTTGACCAGAAATCAGACTGCAAAAAGGTACAGAACAGACTACATTCTGCATAATTGGATGTTTTTAAATAAACACTGACAAAAAACTATACAAGTTTTAGGGCTGGACGATATGATGATATACAGTATAACATTAATGTAAGTGATCACTCGGATTTAGACCTATCTATATTGTATTTATAAAACGTTTACAGGAAAATTTTCTTAATTTATTTCCCCGGCGTCGAAATCAGGCACATATAAATGTCAGGAAACACGATTTATGGCTGCATGTCAATATCCATGGATTACTGGATCTTTGATAAGTTGTAAGGAACACTATATCGAGTCCAACTTTTAGTTTAAACTGATAATACCGGTAGTTTGTTTTACTCGCGTTTTCGCAGTTTCCCCTATTAACTCCAGCCACGCAGCAGCTCTTTTGATACTCAGTCCGGCTGAGGGGTGCGTGTTCTGGCGGGAAAGTGACGATAATGCATTCCCTCTATTAATAGGCTAAATCAGGTTATTTACCGGTATAGTGAGGTAAAAAAAGATCCTAATAATTTTTGTATCTGACTATTTCAACATGTCAGCGGGAACTTTACTGACACGCATTATCCTCTCATGCCGTTACAGATGCAGCATTTTGACTTTACTTCTGCACTAGATGAAAACACGTTTTAATAATTTCTTGGTCAAGAAAGAGTCGGAGTTTGCGATATATGTCCTCCTATGCTCTCTCTGTCTGGATGCACTTCACATAATGCGCACTTCAATAAGCCCAAAGAACGTGGATTAATGTGTTTTAAATGCCGGGGGAAATCAGAGCCTAGGGGGAAAAATCAGCTGAGTCGCTCGGTTTATACTTAAACTTATGACTTGACTCCGATAAAGGAAAACGGGTTAATGCGTTTATGCCCATGCATTGTCAGTTTATTCAGTATAATCGGGTTAAGAACGTGCATGTAAACGCACTCATCCTCTGAAAGTGAAAGTAAAAACGGACTGAGCTTTGATACTATCGTCTATCGGCACAACCCTACAGTGTGGTAATGGCGACCTTTTATAGCCGGTGTTTACAGTAGCTACCCTTACTGTCAATTTCAGATGCACACCGTATTGCCAAACGTCCAGAGCCCCGAGTAGCCTAGTACTATTGTTCGGATTTTTCCTGTTTCTGGTATTTCAGCATTCGTGACATTTTAATTAAAACAAATTCACATCATTTTGATCAGAAATAAGAATTTTATTACAAGAAGCGAAAATTAACACAAAATGAACAGTTACCTCAGAGATCACCTAACAGATACCGCTGCAGATGTGTACAGAAGTGAAAACCAGAAATGCTTAGACCCGTTTTCCGGTTCGAACGCTCCGCATAACCCCTATTGAGATGGAAAAGACAGAATGCGCAGGAAACCTTCAGACACACACTGTATACTTTCATTGGGTCAATTGTGTGGCGCTTACACTTCGATCTTCTACTGGTCACGTGTCTTCACATGATGTGAATTTGCAGGTCAGAGTTCACCAAACTTGAAGCGTTATTCATTTAGTGAAAATCCGTGTAATAAGTGTCACGACTGTATATCATCCCTTAAATGGTCGTCTTGTTTGAGCTTTTTCATTCCTCTTGGTTCAATGCGGAAGCATTGAGTTTCCTGATAATATAGTATTTAAACTCAAATCTATATTTTGTGTCCAATTATTTACTAATGTGGCACATAGATGTATAATAAGCAGGATAATATATATTCAAACGGTTCTCATCACAGAATAATCCTGACAGGGTGATCAGGACTGAAACAGAAGAGTCTTGTATCGCCCTGAATGCACAGCTAGACACGGTTTATCCATTACATATAAGTGTTAGTAATAAAAATTCTTAAAACTTTGGAAACAATATAATGAAGATTAAACAACAAAGTTATCTATCAGTCAATTTTTTGCCTTGTTTTTGTTTATTTTGTTCAGTATTGACCATATGAAGAAAATGGAGGATGTTGACACATTCATACAATCTTACCCCAGTATCTCCAGTTTACAGTGAGGATCCTTCAGTCCATCAGAGAGCAGCTTCACTCCGCTGTCTCCTAGTTTATTCTCAGACAGATTCAGTATTCTCAGGTGTGAGGGGTTTGATCTCAGCGCTGAAGCCAGAGCAACACAAGCTTCATCTGTAACACCACACCTCCACAACCTGTAGAGATTAAAGATACATGGTAAACTGATACCAGCTGCAAACCTAGAATAAAAAGTGTAAACTACAAATGTGATTTATAGAGGCAGTAAAACATTCACATAAACATCATTAGAGGACAAACAGCATCAATATATAGAAAAGGACACTGTTAAAGACACTGTTGCTGTTTGCTGTCAGTTTTGATCCCCGTCACATTCAATCCTTCATCACGTCTCACACACTGACCTCTACAATCATCAGCTCTCTCTCTCTCTCTCTCTCTCTCTCTCTCTCTCTCCTCTCTCTCTCTCTCTCTCTCTCTCTCTCTCTCTCTCTCTCTCTCTCTCTCTCCTCTCTCTCTCTCTCTCTCTCTCACACACACACAAACACACACACGCACGCACACACGCACGTATAAGACTGTAAGAACTGTAAGAGAGGGCTACGCTGAAATCATCTGAAATTCATCCAAAATATATATGGTTTTAATGTGAACAATTATCACACAGTTTTATACATGTTTGGTATAATTTGAAATGTCTAAGTGTGACCGGTACAAATGTCTCATTCCCAAAGAAGTAAACCAGAAGGTTATAAAGTTCTTAAGAGTTTAGGGATATCTTGCACACAGAAGGGAGTGAAGGGTTCAGGCAAATGGTCCCCTGCTCTCAGAAGGTATTAACTCAATGCAAATTGCCACTGTTAGCAAATGGTTCAACTTCTGCCTTATGGTTCAAATGAGGTCTGTCTATATAATGAAACGCAACGAGAGCTCAGGGCTTCTGTACCTCAGATCAGCCCGTGAGGCTGAGAGCCATGCTGGTCGGATGCTGGACTTTGGGCCGACCGAGCGTGAGTTTACACACACACACACACACACACACACACACACACACACACACACACACACACACACACACACACACACACACACACACACACACACACACACACACACACACACACACACACACACACACCCTCCTCAGCTGCTTTGGTTAGAAAGCACCTGCTAAAATCATAATTGTGATCATGTTTTATCAGTGTAAATACTGCACACTGACCTCTAGCCTGGTTAAAACCAGACCATTCTCAGTAGTAACTGAGTTATGGTCTGGCAAAGTTTCATAGAAAAATCATTTCCAAAGGGGCGTCACCAACGGACGTAGCTCAAATGCCTCTGGGCGTAAGTGGATAGACCAATCAGAGCGATGAAGGAGATGACGTGTGCAGAGCGAAGTTTGTCTGTTATAGAACAACTTAATTTGAATAATTGAGCAGACAGTGATTAGCTACTTGCTCTACGTTTATTTAAAATTAACAGCAAGACAACTGCTTTCCCTTAAATAAATCACACACAGTAAACAAAACCTTAACAAAAAAAAACTTTGTAATTGAGACGTGCAAACTCGGTGCCGATGTGGTGAGACGTACGGCTCGGGCAGATTTGGCTTGAAGTCGTTCATCCTCGGACGCGGCGCGTGCACTGTTACAAAAAAAGCCATGCCCAAGCGAAATGTGGTCTTGCCGGTCTTGCGCACCGAACGCGCCATTTTTACGTGCCGCTCGTGCGGACGCGTCGAGTATAAACAAGGCTTTACTCCGTGTCAGCGCGCGCTCTGATCGGTAAAGGGGCACAGACCTCTCCTGAATCATCACCAACTCCGCCTCCGTTTCCCTCGTAAGCTGATATTAGTATTTAAACATTCTCTATGATAAAAAATGTTTGTGAAAAAAAATATTTTAATAAGACTGTTTTGACGGTTATAGAGTTCTAATGACTTTGTTCAACCGTCACACCCCTAGTTCCACGGCGGCATCCATCGTTGTAAATGTACAAAATCTGCTTCACCGTCGCTGTGCTGTCGTCATCGTGTAAAGCCCGCCCCAACGTTTCTGATTGGTGCCGCAATTTCGACAGATTGGAAATGGGCTTCAATGAGCTCTTTGCCAGACTAACTTGCAGAGCAAATCTAAATTTGCCGGAAGTTGTCTGGGTTTTCTCTCTCTCTCTCTCTCTCTCTCTCTCTCTCTCTCTCTCTCTCTCTCTCTCTCTCTCTCTCTCTCTCTCTCTCTCTCTCTCTCTCTCTCTCTCTCTCTGTCTCTCTCTCTCTCTCTCTCTCTCTCTCTCCTCTCTCTCTCTCTCTCTCTCTCCACTCACACACACACACACACACACACACACACTCACACACACACACACACACACACACACACACACACACACACACACACACACACTTTGGTCAGAAAGCACCTGCTAAAATCATAAATGTGATCATGTTTTATCAGTGTAATGATTGTTGTCAGTGTGACTTACGCAACTAATCTGGATTCTTTAACCACAGGCAGCAGCTTCTGAAGAGCTTCATCTGCTCTATTTTGTGCTCCTATAAACTGTTTTAGAACAAAAACATCCATCGTCTGCTCTGATGTCAGCAACACATAAACCAGAGCTGACCACTGTGAAGAGGAGAGTTTGGTTTCTCCTATTTCTCCAGATGTCAGATAACGTTGGATCTCCTGCATCAGTGAATCATCACCCAGTTCATTCAGACAGTGGAACAGATTGATGGATCTCTCTGGAGAGCGAGTCTTCCTGATCTTCTGTTTGATGTACTGAACTGTTTCCTCTTTGTTGTAGAAGCAGCTTCCAGTCTGTGTCAGTAGTTCTCGTAAGAGAGCCTGATTGGACTCCAATGAGAGACCCAGAAGGAAACGCAGGAAAAGGTCCAGATGTCCATTCTTACTCTGTAAAGCCTCGTCCACAGCTCTCTGATGCAGACCTGATAATGAATGAGATTTCTTCTGGTTTAAAACCTTAGACAACAGACTTTGTTTGGTTTGTTCATACACATTTCTGTTCTTGTTTGTAAAGTAAATGTGTGCATATAGAGCTGCTAGATGTTCCTGGATGCTCAGATGAACAAAGCAGAAGACTTTCCCCTGATACAAGCCCAACTCCTCTCTGAAGATCTGAGTGCACAATCCTGAGTACACTGATGCTTCTGTCACATCAATGCCACACTCACTCAGGTCTTCCTCATAGAAGATCAGGTTGCCTTTTACAAGCTGCTGGAAAGCCAGTTTCCCCAGTTTGAGGATCATGTCTTCATCTTTCACTCTCTTCTCATAGTCCTTCTCATGTTTGATGTTGGTCTGAATGATCAGGAAGTGTGTGTACATCTGAGTGAGAGTCTTGGGAATCTCTCCTCTCTCTGCTTCACTGCACATCTTCTCTAGAACAGTGGCTGAGATCCAGCAGAACACTGGGATGTGGCACATGATGTGGAGGCTCCTTGAGGACTTCAGGTGTGAGATGATTCTTTTAGCCAATCTCTTTTTTCTGATTCTCTTCCTGAAGTATTCCTGCTTCTGTGTGTCACTGAAGCCTCGTACCTCTGTCACTCGATGGACACACTCAGAGGGGACGAGATCCGCTGCTGCTGGTCTGGAGGTGATCCAGATGAGAGACGAGGGAAGCAGATTCCCCACAATGAGGTTCATCAGCAGCTCGTCCACTGAGGCTGATTCAGATATATCACACAGTTTCACTTCACTCTTAAAGTTCAGAGACAGACGACACTCATCCAGACCATCAAAGATGAACAACACTTTATATTCATTACTGGGTATTTCCATTTCTGTTGTTTCAGGGAAAAAGCGATGAAGAAGAACTGAAAGACTGAGTGTTTTGTCCTTCATCAAGTTGATCTCTCTGAAAGCGAGTGGAAATATGAGCTGGACGTCCTGATTCTCTAATCCTTCAGCCCAGTCCACAATGAACTTCTGCACAGAGACTGTTTTTCCAATGCCAGCGACTCCCTTTGTCAGCACAGTTCTGATGGGTTTGTCTTGTCCAGGTAAAGGTCTAAAGATGTCATTGCATTTGATCGGTGTGTCCTCTGTTTCTGCTCTCCTGGATTGTGTCTCAATCTGTCTCACCTCATGCTCATTATTGATCTCTCCACTTCCACTCTCTGTGATGTAGAGCTCTGTGTAGATCTCATTCAGGAGTGTTGGGTTTCCCTGCTTTGCTGTTCCTTCATACAGACACTGAAACTTCTGCAGCAGATTTGATTTGAATCTGCTTTGGACCAGCTGAGAGTCACGACTGAAAGATTAAAATAATAGATTACAACATGAATTAAAGATGTGAAATTGATAGTAAAATAAATAAACACTATTCTATTAAATGTAATTCATGTGGCTAGTGTGACTACAGTGAGTTGGTATAAGTGGTCCAAAGCATGGATGTAAACAAATACTCAGGGTTTGAGGAATGAAATGGCATTTATAACTGTCTGTCTAAAAAAAGAGGAAGAAACGACACATTCAAATTCTGGTACAGGATCAAAACACTTTCAAAAATTAAACTAGCAACGGTTTAATAAAAAAAAAAAAACCTTTTTGACCTAAATATTGCCATTTTATTTTTAAATAAAGGAAATGTTTAAACAGGTTTTTTTCATGATTATTATCTGTCTGTCTAAACCTAAATATTGTACCTCAGATCAGTTGATGTGTGTTTTCCCTTAAATGTCACTAATGTGTTCATAGACCGGTCACTCTTCATGGACACACAGCTGGACTCCGGTGAGTTTGATCTCTTCACAAGGAATTCACTTTAATAGAAGAGAGACAATAGAATTGAGATATTAGAATATGGACAGTAATCTATACAGTTGATTTTACATGTAGCCAGAATAGACACATCTATGTAACCATGTGACTTCATAAATTAAGATGGCTCCTGCACTTAGCATTGTAAGCTTGGCATTGAGAAAGGACACGTGACCGAAACGTTTGCCACTTTTATCAGTAAAAGCATTTGATTTTATCTCGCTTCTTGATGTCTTTTGTGTTTGCTGGAGTGTGCGGACTCTCTTGAAGTGCCTCTTAATGAGAGATAAACGTCACAGATAATCTGGTCTTCCCATGAGAAGCTTCAGAAATGTTAACATTACACAAGGGTATTTATCTGTCCGTCCGTCTAGACAAAATTGTTGTACCTCAGATCAGTTGGTGTGTGTTTTCCCTTAAATTCTGGTGGTATTCCCATAGACCGGTCACTCTTCATGGACACACAGCTGGACTCCGGTGAGTTTGATCTCTGACTGTGTAATTGACTTTAAAAGAAATAGTGACAAGAAGAATTCATGTAGTTAACTTGACATTTTTACATTGCACAATGATAATGTCATCCATCCATCCATCCATCCATCCATCCATCCATCCATCCATCCATCCACCTACTCATCAATCCATCCATCCATCCATCCACCCACCCACCCACCCATCCATCCATCCATCCATCCACCCACCCACCCACCCATCCATCCATCAATCCATCCATCCATCCATCCATCCATCCATCCACCCATCCATCCATCCACCCATCCATCCATCCATCCATCCATCCATCCATCCACCCATCCATCCATCCACCCATCCATCCACCCACGCACCCAACTACCCATCCATACATCCATCATCCATCCATCCATCCATCCACCCATCCATCCATCATCCTTCATCCATCATCCACCCATCCATCCATCCACCCACCTACCCATCCATCCATCCATCCATCCATCCATCCATCCATCCATCCACCCACCTACCCATCCATCCATCCATCCACCCACCCACCCATTCATCCATCCATCCATCCATCCATCCATCATCCTTCATCCATCCACCCACCTACCCATCCACCCATCCATCCATCCACCTATCCATCCATCCATCCACCCACCCATCCATCCACCCACCTACTCATCCACCCATCATCCATCCATCCATCCATCATCATTCATCCATCCACCCACCTAACCATCCACCCACCACCATCCATCCATCCATCCATCCATCCATCCATCCATCCACCCACCTACCCATCCATCCATCATGCTTCATCCATCCACCCACCTACCCATCCACCCATCCATCCATCCATCCTTCATCCATCCATCCACCCACCTACCCATCCATCCATCCATCCATCCTTCATCCATCCACCCACCGACCCATCCTCCCATCCATCCATCCATCCACCCATCCATCCATCCACCCATCCATCCATCCTTCATCCATCCACCCACCTACCCATCCACCCAACCATCCATCCACCCACCCACCTACCCCTCCACCCATCCATCCACCCATCCATCCATCCACCCACCCATCCATCCATCCATCATCCTTCATCCATCCACCCATCCATCCATCCATCCATCCATCCAATGTTGTACCTCAGATCAGTTGGTGTGTGTTCTCCCTTAAATTCTGGTGGTATTCCCATAGACCGGTCACTCTTCATGGACACACAGCTGGACTCCGGTGAGTTTATTTTCTCATGGTATCGACTTTAATAGAATAAAGAAATGAATTCATATAACTGATATTACATGTGTCATGATTTTAAAGGCCCAAAAGATGAAGATAAGTCAAGAGATTCCAAAACAAATGAATTTAATACGAAAATAAACTCAGATAATCCAAATGTGTCTCAGCACAAGCGCAAACAATAACCGACCGAGAACTGAGAACTCAGAGGAACTTAAATCCACACAGATAATGAGCTAAAAGACTAACAGGTGTAATGACCAAATGAATATCCATGATAAATAATAAAAGCAGGAGAACATGAACTAAAGAAACAGGAAGCAATGCAGAACAAACTAAAAGTCCATGAAAATCAGACGAGATAACTGAATAAGTGTGACAACATGTAGATAAAACTCAGATAGAGAATCTTATCTGGAAGATTAATGACATTCCACAAGGATAATATCGCTCACATCTATCCATTCTCTGCATCAGAATATGATCACTAAGATCACATTAACAACCATTGCAAAATTCCCAGAAAACATTGTTATGTGGGATATAATGTATTTTCGGTAACACTTTATTTGAAGGGGTGTGTATAAGACTGACATGACACTGTCATAAACATGACATAACACCTGTCATGAACATGAAGGAGTCTTTATGAATGTTTATGACTGTTGTCATTAAGTGTCATTCGGTAAATTATGACACTTTTAATGCAAAGTTGACATTGTTTAAAATGTCTTTGTTATGACAACTTGACATTACCCAAGACAAAAATGTTTTGATTATGACAACTTGACATTAACAAAGACAGAAATGTCTTTGTAATGACAACTTGACATTAACTAAGAAATCATAACCTGTCAACCTGTCACAACTTTGGCCGTCATGACATTTACTTGTCCTCAAGTAAAGTGGAACACATTGTACTAGTTATAAAGATGTCATTAAGGGTTATTACACTGTCAAATACTTTAAGTTTGATAATTAGACCTGTTATGACATATTTGTGACAGGTTGACAGGTTATGGTTTCTTGGGTAATGTCAAGTTGTCATAACAAAGACATTTTAAACAATGTCAACTTTGCATTAAAAGTGTCATAATTTACCGAATGACACTTAATGACAACAGTCATAAACATTCATAAAGACTCCTTCATGTTCATGACAGGTGTTATGTCATGTTTATGACAGTGTCATGTCAGTCTTATGCACACCCCTTCAAATAAAGTGTTACCGTATTTTCTTTAACATTATAATAATAATAATACACTTTATTTAAAGGCACCTTTCAAAACACTCAAGGACAGCATTACAGTTCAGTGATAGTCATAAAACTAGACAGCAACACAACAAAACAACAGCGGTTTAACATGACAATTTAAAACTGATCAGAGAAAGCTCATTTATATAGATATATTAAGATCATGAAGACTCTGATGTACCTGCATTCTGGAGAAAGATCTCCATTCAGTGTTTGTGTGTCCTCCATGATTCATTCAGTCTTCATGTCTAATCTAATTAGCAAAAAACACTGATTCAGACACACTGACATACAAAAGCAGTTCATATCTTTTGTAATTTTCTTGAATGTGTTTATGGGGACAAAATAATCTGGTTTATGAGATGGCTGACCTGTCAAAACACTTTATAGGAACCTATATAAAGGTTGTGGTTAAAGGTTAAAATCATTGAATTTTGGTTGAATTTAGGTTAATGTACATTACAGTATGACATTTTATAAACATTTAAAAACCACACCTAACATTTTTAAATAATGTAACCAAGACAGTTTATGAGTTCACAAAAATAATTATCCCAAACTCCAACTTTGTATCTTGATTTTGTAAATTAACAATAACACTAAAGTCTCATATTTGCAATCTCTTTTCCTTACTAATTTTGCCATTTAATTATTTTATTTGTAAATCTTATTACTTGAATGAAGATTAATGCTCCAAAAATGTGTAACAAACCAGTCGGATGAGGCGATGTTAAAAGGTCACAAGGGCATGTGCAACAATATAATAACTCGATTTTCACAGTGAAAAGCAGATGATTAGCATAAAACAAACATTTTAAGAATTTCTCTAGTTTAATTAGATGTATAACCAGTCCCACAAGAATTTCACTAGATTATAGCAGAATTTAATCTTTCTGATTATTGGTGCCCACATTTAATTTGTTCCAGCTTTACCCAAATCATTTGGGCTCATATTTATGGATTTTGATTAGCTAATAGCCTTTCAGATATTTCAGATATGAAAAAATGCAGCCTACCGGAAATGTGGATTCTTCGCAAGATTGCAAAATAACAATCACTGTTTAACAACCACAATTTGTTTAACAATCCGTTTAACAATCACAATGTTTCCCTCTGTTTAAAGAACAGAAATATCATGGCTGAGCAGACTGTGAAAGTGACTAAACATGCACAATATTTGTTTACTTTCTTAAAATTTAATGTTTCCTATTTGTTTGCCTTTTTATTTAAAAGTTCAATAAAACTGATTAAAATGATTAACAATATAAATTCATACAAAATTTAAACTGATTTTCTTTTTATATTACATCCACCCCACCTACTGTTACTCTGTACAATTTGTACTTTAGGTTAAAATAAACAAAATTACTGTCACTTAATGTTCAGTTAGTTTCAGTGTCGTGGACTTTCAGTTTGTTTTCATGTTCATGGTGTGTTCCTTTGTTCAGTTTTCCATTATTAGTTCATATGTGTCAGCTGTGTTCTATTAATCATCCGTCCCTGTGGATATTTTTCATTAAACGTCTGTTGGAACTTGATTCTTCTGTCTTCCTGAACCCACACATGACAATTATATTGTTTTTGGTTACATTAATTTGATTCCAGCTGTGGTTTCTAGAACGTTGTGTACAGTGGTGCTCAGAATTAATGGTACCCCTGGTAAAAATGATAAAAGATGGCTATAAAAAATAAATCTGCATCGTTTATTCTTTTGATCTTTCATTCAAAAAATTGGCAAAATCCTAACCTTTCATTGAAGTAAAAGATTTGAAAGTGGGGGGGAAATCACATTATAAAATATTTTTTTTTCTCCAAAAGACGTTGGCCACAATTATTCATACCCTTTTATTAAATACCTTTTTGCAGTCTCCTTTTGCCAAGATAACAGCTCTGAGTCTTCTCATATAATGCCTTATGAGTTTGGAGAACACCTGACAAGAGATCAGAGACCATTCCTCCATACAGAATCTCTCCAGATCATTCAGATTCACAGATCCATATTGGTGCTTCTTCTCTTCAGTTCACCCCACTCATTTTCTATATGGTTCAGGTCTGGGAACTGGGACAGTCATGGCAGAAGCTTAATTTTGTGCTCCCTAACACATTTTTGTGTTGATTTTGATGTTTGTTTTGGATTGTTGTCCTGATGGAAGATTCAACCACGGCCCATTATACGATTTCTAGCAGAAGGCGTCAGGTTTTGATTTTTTATCTGTTGATATTTGATAGAATCCACAATGCCATGTATCTGAATAAGAAGTCCAGGACCTCCAGCAGAAAAATAGGCCCACAACATTAAAGATCCAATGGTATATTAAATTGTACACATGGGATACTTTTTATCCTTGTGTGCACCAAACCCATCTAGCGTGTTTGCTGCCAAAAAGCTCTTTTTTTAGTTTATCTGACCACAGAACCCTGTGCCGCCGTTTGAAGATCCAGTCGTGTCTGACCACTAAATATGCTGGAGTTTGTATTTGGACGAGCGAGGAGCATTTTTCTTAAAACCCTCCCAAACAACATGTGGTGATGTAGGGGTTGTTTGATTTTTTTAATAGGCTTTCTGACCCCCAAGACTCAAGTAATCTCTGCAATTCTCCATCTGTGATCCTTGAAGAGTCTTTGGCCACTCAAACTTTCATCCTCACCGTCCATTAAGAAAATATAGACACACGTCCTCTTCCTGGCAGAATCGTAACATCTTTAGTTGATTATAACTTCTTAATTATTGCCCTGATGGTCAAAATGGGATTTTTCAATTGTTTAGCTATTTTCTTACATCCACTTTCTATTTTGTGATGCTCAACAATCTTTAGATGCACAACAGAAACATGTTCTGTGGTTTTATTCATTGTGATGGATGATTAAGGGAATTTGGCCTTTGTGCTTCCTCATATTTAAACTCCTGTAACACAAGAAGTCATAGCTGGACAATTTCATGTTCCTAGTCACCCTGGTGTGCTAAAAAAGGTAAATATTAATGGGAATATACTTCATAGATATTTTATTCATAAAATATTCTAGGGGTATGAATAATTGTGGCCAACGTGTTTTGGAGAAAATTATTTATTTTATAATGTGATTTACCCCCCACTTTCAATTCTTTTACTTCAATGAAAGGTTAGAATTTTACCAATTTTTTGAATGAAAGATCAAAAGGATAAACGATGCAGATTTATTTTTTTATAGCCATTTTTTATCATTTTTACCAGGGGTACCATTAATTCTGAGCACCACTGTATTTAAATGAAGCAATGTTCCCCAATCTCTACCAAAATTTGGCTTGTAGCCTATGTCCGAAAGACAATTAAGATATGATAATAAGATCAATAAATACATATTACTTTAAAATCTTCATATTTGAGGTAAGTAGGTCTTAGTTCATGGTTTCTTAAGGTAATGAGGAAGTCTCTTTCAGCAGCTCATCTGAAGACTCACCTTGGCTGAAATGTTAGTCTTCTAGACTCAGATTCTCAAAATGTTCATGGTTTCCCATAAACTACATGTAAATTCATGCATAAGCAACAGAAAAAGAAATACTATTAGACAAATTCTTGCTCAGTTTTGCTGATGTAAAGGACGTTACGCTCAGTTGTAAAATGGCGCATGTAAAACACAATCTACTTTCACTTTCATCTTGTCATCAAGGTTGCCAAATCCTTTGAGATCTGGAGAGAAAACTCCAGCTCATATCAGACAGCTCATACACTGTAGATCCTGGGGGCTGTTCCATAAATGAAGTTTAGAAAAGCGGGGATTAAACTCCAAAACCGGACTTGAATGAGCCTAACAAATAAGTTGGGGCTAAAGTGGTTCCATAAAAGGTAATTGAAGTTCACGCAATCTCACTAATTTGATCCAGGTGAATCTAGTCTAGATAATTGCGTGTGCACGCGTTTCTGAAGCAGCCCTAGAGGTCGATCGTGGATCAAATCGATCCACCATCAAACAGCGTATATTTTGTGCTGTTTTATGCGTTTGTGACATGTCCCCCCCCCCCTCCCCCCTCAGTGCAAAACTTACATTATACAGTTATATTCTCCATCTGTAAATGTTAGAAAAGTCGTGCAAATGTATCCATTTTGCTGCTAATCTTCATATTGAACGAGCGCTGCTGCGCGCCAAACAGGAGCGCAATAATTCTGACTAAAATATACATTTTGCTTGGAAAATTAATATGCGATATTTTATAACACTAGATATATCTTCTAATTATAATAATTTCTCTTTAGGATGTTGGATAAGTTGCATTGAACTTCTAGCTCATTACACTCATATATATTTATACTTCTAATTAAAAAAAAGAAATTGAACAGAAGTAGCCTAATTTAGGTAAGATTTTTTTTAAGAAACTAAATATATAAAGATATAAAATATAGTTTTGGGTATAGGACCTATGCTACTTTATAAAGATGATGCATACTTATTTAGAATGCTGAGAATTACAGCTTTTAACGCAATAATTTTTTTGAGAAAGCAAGAATCCCCAGTTTTAAATGAGTGGTTAGATTTGGTTTCTAAAGTACATTATGGAGAGGATAACATTAAATTACCGGTAAGAACAAATGTATACATTTTGAAAAGATATGTGCAACTCTAAAATCAAAGAATATTCCATAAAATAAAGGAATATATATTGGCCTACATTAACTACATTTTTATGTAACATTCCCTTTTATTTCTAGTTATTTGTTATTTTATTTATTTACTTATTTAATATTGAATATTTGATATTTAAATAATATTACTTGAATAACTATTAGGAATTATGTGTCATTCATTATAAGAGTTTGATATATGTGAATGTTATATTTTTATTAATATTTATTTATTGTTTTATTTATATGTATGTGTTGGTATTATCACAAAAGAAAAAAAGTAGAAGGAAAAATAAGGAATATTTATTGGGGGAAAATATGATGTCTTTAAAGGAACTGTCCTTTTGTATAATTGTGTTAAATGTGTTTGAATTGAAAGACATAATAAAGTACATACTATATATATATATATATATATATTATATTTATATATATATATATATATATATATATATATATATATATATATATATATATATATATATATATATATATATATGAGACAGTGTAGAGAAAGAATTCTCTGATAACCGAGGCACTCCTTAATTAAAATGTCTTTATTACAAACATGACATGTCCTAAACGGACAACTTTAAAACGCCTTATATTTGTGTCTATATTGTAGCCTTATTTAAGTTGATTTTCTGTATACTGTGTATTTATAAAGTCCAATAATGGTATTAGAGAGTGTCAGTGGTAATATCATTGTGTTCTTGTCGGTCAGTGTTGAGGATCTGTGTAACAACTGAGGCTTAGCCTGCCCTGGACCAGGCTAGTTTACCAGCATAAGTTGCCAGGGTAACTGAGTTTGAACTTTTTTAAGTTTGATTTATGAAACCGAATCTACCAAAAATAAGCCTGACTAACCGAAATAAGCCTGGCTTATACTCTAATCTTGGTTTATGGAACAGCCCCCTGGTCAGCATTTAAAGTCATCAATCAACGTTTACTAATAAAATTGTCACGTTTCAGTGTGTTTAGTTATGTTTTGTGATCTTGGTTTCCCCTGTCTTTGATTTTTGGTTTAGTCCTGTTAAGTTTTCCCGCTCCTCGTTTGTGTTCAGTTTTCTCACCTGTGTTCTGTTAATTATCCAATTATTCCTTGTGTATTTAAGCCCTGTGTTTTCCCTCAGTGTTTGTCGATCGTCGTCAATGTATGGTTGTGTGTTAACCCTGAAGTCCTGGAGTTCTGTTCTTTTGTTCTCGTTTGTTTTTGGACGTTTTAAGTTTGTTTAATAAATATATTATATTGAAGCTAGTGATGGCAAGATGAGGCTTCCTGAACCACTGAGACCTCGCAGCCCATTGGTTCGACCAAAGGTTCATTACTCGAAGCTTCATTCAGCATTGCTCACTAGTGACACCTAGCTACTGTGCAAATAAATAGCAGGCAAATTAATTCATTCTGAACCAATGGCCCGCCCCCCTCCCGCTCTGTTTTATTTATTTATTTATCTTCTTCTCATTGTTGATGTCTCTGTAACCTTTCATTTGCAATAATAAATAGATCTATGCAGACATTTGTCCATTGCCTGGGTATGAAATAAAACGTGTATCTTTCTCTGTTTGCATTTACTTGAGACAACTGTCACACACACAGTTAATTAATTATTCCAAAACAAATTGGATAATGACAGTTTGAACAACAAAAGTGACTGTGTTGAGTGCAGTGCTTATGGTGGAGGGAGTGTAATAAAGTAAACTGCAGTAAACACCACAGTTTGGGGTGGATGAAGGAAGGATTGCAATAGATTTTTATTGAGAAAATGAATTTTTTAAAGTGTGTTGGGGTTTAGACAATTCCTCTTCTTGGACAAAACCTCTCCAGCCTTGGAAAAATATCCTTTCACAAGGAACAGAGGATGCAGGAGAACATAAAATGTCAGTGCCAGCAGGTATAAATGAAGATACTGATGCTTCTGTTGAGGATTTCCTCTTTCTTGCTGGCTCCATTACCAGGAAAAAGGAAGATGTCATAAAAAGCAAACAAATCCAAAAGGGCAATCCAAATAAAAAAAAAAACAGTCCAGTCCAGATCCAAAAATCTAAGCTACCAAAAATCCAAAGCAATCCAAATAATCTTATCTTATTAATATAACAAGACTATAATAGCTACTATAATAATAACTTTTCTAACCTGATATAATGTAATAATAGGCTATACAGCCCTAACACATATATGACACAATAACGACAATAAGAAGTTATCTTACTCTGACTCTCTGACACGCTACAACTGCTTACTACTCCTGACAACACCCACAAGGTGGCGCGAGTTTCGAACCCCTTCATCCAGAAGCGACACTCAGACCGAACCGATGACGTATCCACACAAACCGAGGCCTCGTTTGTCATCAGTCACGTGATTTTCACGTTAACAACACAAGCCTCGAATCGCGGCTTCATCTGGCACGCCCTTTTTTTCTCGACACAAGCTCCGATGCCTCGGTTCAATTGTCACATCACTAATTGAAGCCCTTGTCCTCGTCTTCAGCTACCTGCAGCAACCCTGACAGAACGATCGACCGTAAACTGAAAATGAGTAGAAGGAAGAAGAAAGAGGTGAGCCCCTTCGAAAACCCAATCCTCTTCCAAGAGGAGCGCTCACTCGAAGAGTATGCGGGGCTCTATTTAGATCTTTATGATGATGTGTCGTTGGAGGAAGAGGAACTAACAAGGAGTTTCTGGGGTGGACTGAAAGACCCACTAGCCCAAATAATTCTACTGAAGGACCTAAAAATGTCCTTCTTGGAGTTTGTGGATCACACGCTGTGGGCGTGTGGATCCAGCTACCACGTGGAAGATCTCCCACTCCAGCCAAATCCAAGTCCGGTATGCCCTGAGCCCGTCACCTGCCCGTCAGAGCCTGAGCCCATTGCATGCCCGCCAGAGCCTGAGTCTGACCCTTATGACGACCTTCCTGAGCTTCTTCCCCCAGAGACCGTCCAGCCAGAGACCGTCCAGCGGGAGACCGTCCAGCCAGAGACCGTCCAGCCAGAGACCGTTGCCTGCCCGCCAGAGCATGAATCCAGCCCCAAGCTCCCTGATGTGCTGGCCCCGTCCAGTTCCGAGTCCCCTGATGTGCTGGCCCCGTCCAGTTCCGAATCCCATGATGTGCCAGAGCCCGTTGACCCAGCGCCAGAGCCAGAGCCCGTTGACCCAGCGCCAGAGCCAGAGCCCGTTGACCCAGCGCCAGAGCCAGAGCCCGTTGACCCAGCGCCAGAGCCAGAGCCCGTTGACCCAGCGCCAGAGCCAGAGCCCGTTGACCCAGCGCCAGAGCCCGTTGACCCAGCGCCAGAGCCCGTTGACCCAGCGCCAGAGCCCGTTGACCCAGCGCCAGAGCCCGTTGACCCAGCGCCAGAGCCCGTTGACCCAGCGCCAGAGCCCGTTGACCCAGCGCCAGAGCCCGTTGACCCAGACCCCGTTGACCCAGCGCCCGTAGATGTCAAGTCTGTTCCCGTTCCTGAACCTGTCCTTCTCCCCAAGAAAATTTTGGGGGGGGGGCTATACGCCTTCGCCGTGGCCGGCCAAAGATCCATGGAGGCCCGGAAAAATAACACCGCCGTGGCCACCTGATGGGTCTTCACCGCCGTGGCCACCCGAATGGTCTTCACCACCACGGCCGCCCGAAGGGTCTTCACCGCCGTGGCCACCCGAAGGGTCTTCACCGCCGTGGCCACCCGAAGGGTCTTCACCGCCGTGGCCACCCGAAGGGTCTTCACCGCCGTGGCCACCCGAAGGGTCTTCACCGCCGTGGCCACCCGAAGGGTCTTCACCATCTTCACCGCCGTGGCCACCCGAAGGGTCTTCACCGCCGTGGCCACCCGAAGGGTCTTCACCGCCGTGGCCACCCGAAGGGTCTTCACCGCCGTGGCCACCCGAAGGGTCTTCACCGCCGTGGCCACCTGAAGGGTCCTCACCGCCATGGCCACCCGAAGGGTCTTCACCACCGTGGCCACCTGAAGGGTTTTCACCGCCGTGGCCACCTGAAGGGTCCTCACCACCATGGCCACCCGAGTGGTCCTCACTGCCATGGCCACCCGAGGGTCCCACAGCTCCGCCCTGGACGCCCGAGGGTCCCACAGCTCCGCCCTGGACGCCCGAGGGTCCCACAGCTCCGCCCTGGACGCCCGAGGGTCCCACAGCTCCGCCCTGGACGCCCGAGGGTGCCACAGCTCCACCCTGGACGCCCGAGGGTCCCACAGCTCCGCCCTGGACGCCCGAGGGTCCCACAGCTCCACCCTGGACGCCCGAGGTTCTGCCTGCTCCGCCGTGGCCACGCCCACAGCCTGCACCGTCGTGGCCACGCCCACAGCCTGCACCGTCGTGGCCACACCCACAGCCTGCTCCGCCCTGGAGACGCCCACAGCCTGCTCCGCCCTGGAGGCTTCCTGGACCTGCACCATGCCCTCGTCAGCCTCCAGGGCGCCCACCCTCCAACCCCTTTGGATGTTATACGGCGCGAGGACGCGCCTTGGGGGAGGGGGGAGGTACTGTCACGTTTCAGTGTGTTTAGTTATGTTTTGTGATCTTGGTTTCCCCTGTCTTTGATTTTTGGTTTAGTCCTGTTAAGTTTTCCCGCTCCTCGTTTGTGTTCAGTTTTCTCACCTGTGTTCTGTTAATTATCCAATTATTCCTTGTGTATTTAAGCCCTGTGTTTTCCCTCAGTGTTTGTCGATCGTCGTCAATGTATGGTTGTGTGTTAACCCTGAAGTCCTGGAGTTCTGTTCTTTTGTTCTCGTTTGTTTTTGGACGTTTTAAGTTTGTTTAATAAATATATTATATTGAAGCCCTTGTCCTCGTCTTCAGCTACCTGCAGAAACCCTGACAAAAATGTTGTAGATTTAACTTTTTAAAACAAAAGTGTCACTGTGGGTCAGTAAATCCCCTATGAAAAATAAGTATATTTCAAGTTAATTTTAATGAAATACACAATGTTTTTGGAAGCAAAAGGCAAATTATTATTTGACATTTAACATGGGTTTATTGATTTTGAGCAAGCTTTCACTAGTGGCCCACTCTGATAATTCAGCAGGAGACACACAACTACACAGAGCTGGTTAATGTTCCCAGACATATTTAGATGATGATTTGTTTGTGTTGTTTTAATCTGATGATCAGGCGCTCAACATGTCCTCTAAGATAGACTGGGTCTCCCTGGCCTCGTCTGCTGGCATCTGAGGTCTCCCGGCTAATAATGCAGGCCTATACTCTTTATAGCACACAGTCATCCAGCAGAAAGCCTCTGTCCACCATGATCTCCATGTCTGGCCTAAGCAGAGTAAGTGTTCCTGACTCTACAAGGATCTGCTTGTCACTAGCACTATTACAGCACCGGGACAATCATTCGCTTTAGGGTACAGTGGGACTTGTAGTTGTTATACACCTCGCTCTGTAGTAAAGGAGAGGAAGGTGTTTGACTTCTGAGTTCTGTGCCGTCCAGGATTATGGTGGTGTCTGGGTCGTCTTGAACTCTGCTGGCAAGCACTCATTCATTTAGTTTTGGGACGTACAAACTCATTTTGAGTCAGGAATGCAGAACAAAAAAGTTCAGGAACAGTTCATCTATTGGCTGTAAATTATGTATGACATATATAAAATATTCTTACATTAACTACATTTCTACAACAACATTTAAAATAGAATATATCTGTGGAATAAATGATGTATGGTTATGTGATCACATATTTACAGGACTAACATCTTCCTCAGTCTCCAGACTCTCTGGCCTCGCTCTCCGTTCCCAAACCCCAAGCCTTCTCACTCCAAGAGAGTAATTGTTCAGGGGAACAACACAGGTACAGCACCAGACTTCAACATCCATCTACCTCCTACTTCAGTCACTAGGCCACATCTTCTCACAGTGTCCACTACACACACGGGTATGGTGAGATGTTATTAGGTTGTTTCTTCTTATATTTATGATCCATTTCTGTCGTTGTTGGTCATCTGAGGGAAAAGTGTGTAAACTGATGGTTGCATTGAATTTTGCTGAGGAGGAACACTGAGGAACGCAACAGTGCTCAGCTGTTGTCCCCGAACGACACTGACATTTAAACGTCTTTTTCATCTCGTTTTACGTTTGAACAACTAAATTAATGCTAGGCCTGACTATTTAACTGACTATATTCTGATTATAAACTATATTACACTATTGATACTTCAAAAGCTATCTCAGAAAAGTGAAGATACTGCCACGCTAGCAAGTGACATTTCACCACAAGTCCTGTTTTATAAAATGTATGTAATTCATGAAGTCCCTCTGTTTCTGGACATGAAGCAGTGATACTGTAGACCAGCATCTGATCTCTAAAGAGCTTCATGGGTAAAGATGGCAGCTAGATTACTGTTAAACAGCCTTCAGGTCTGTTATCAGAACTGTGTAAAGTATATGCATGCTTTCATTTAGACTCGGCAGGTTTTTGGGACAGGGCAGTCGAGCGATGGTGTCCCTGAACAATGTCATCCAGACATATAGAGCACTCACCAGAGTCCCGGGACAAAACATCATCTACAGAAAGATGAAACTCACAGCAAGAAGCTCAGAGCAGTAGTAGTCAGCTGATGCCACATGGGGCGCTGTTCTACAACACAACACATGAGCTTTAAAATACACACATGCTAATAATGATAGTAGAGTAGCGAATTATCAGTCTGGTAGCTAGTAACGTTAAACGCTAACATGCTAGTTTACGATGATTATAATAAATAATCTTTCAGGATAACTATCCTAATGTCTGCAAGCTGATAGTCATGTTTGTTTATTTATTTTTCTGGTGAAAGTGTCTTGCCTCAGGCTATAATGCAAATCGATTTTCAAATTTGCAGATTCATCTATGGTAGCTTGATATTATAATATTGACGATATATGGCTATTACCTACCACACAAACATTGAAATGAATTAGCATATCCATGTATAACAGTAGCCAATAGGCTTCTATAATGACGCTGGCTTGTAAATGTGAGCTACGCGATCTTTTGGCGTTTGAAAAAAAATAAAACCCATGAAATTATATTCATATGACATGTTGAAATATTCGCCAATGTACCTGGGATGAAGACATTTCACACGCAACGCTGGCAGTCTGCCCAAGACATGAGAACTCATTAACTGAGTTAACTCATTAACAAGACATGAGAACTCAAGACGGTATCGGTCAACAAATGCACGTGTATCCCCTGGTGTAACCATGACAGATTTTACGACAGTAGTAGAAGACAATACTGTTTCCCAACTGTAGGGGGACCTGAGAGCAAAAACCGCAAAAACTACATGGTGCTGCTTTAACTAACGGAGCTTTAATTTATAAAGTGCGACCAAACAATAAAGAATTAAAACATTTTCAAACAATTTCTAGGGCATGTTGTAGTCCAGATTAAAATGTAAAAAAAAAATTAAGTTTAAAAATAAAAAGCTTTTTAAGTCTTTATGACACCATTACAAATACAAACATCTCAATGTCTGTTTAAAACATTTGGTACCACTTTATTTCAAGGGTTAAAAAATAAGCTATTAATTAATAAAATAAATGTACAGTAAATGCATTTTAGCCATATATATATATATATATATTTATTTATTTATTTATTTATTTATTTATTTATTTATTTATTTCTATTATTTCAGTGATTCACCATCTATTAAGTTGAAGGCACAATATGTAACTTTTCGGCTTTCAAAATAGCAAAAATAACTGTATCTATGTTATATATTTCTTTTAGTTGTGTACTAACATTATCCCGAAAGTTTCCATCAACTTTCAAATCCGGTGAAATTTCTATTTTAATTTGAAGACTTTATTTCCGTTTCGTCGCCCGTGTATGACGTCATATAACCTTTAACCCCTCTAGTTTCTCTAACTTCCTGCGGATCCCGGCGAAAAACCGCCAAACACAAATGCGAACACCGGACACTCGTCACTAAAATAAAAGAAGACGATAAAGAATCAATAGTTGGATATCAATAATGGACCATGATTATGCTTTGCCTGCACGTTCTGCTGCTGGAGGCAGATCCGTGAAGCGTAAGCGCACGGGTGAAAGAAATGACCCAAGAAGGTTTTGGGACAGGAGACGAGACATTACTCGCGTTATTGGAGTTGCATTTCCACGAGCTTCGTGACAAGCTGGATCAACAGAGAGATGCCGATCTCACTTGCATTCTAATAAACAAGTAAGCACCCATTCAGCTAACTATATCTATCCGTAACTTATATGTTGTGAAACGATGATGGCATGTGTAAAACGCAGACGGACTAGCTCTCATGTATAGTATAATGTAAATTCACATTTGTTGTAGATATAGCTGCAGAAAGTAGCTTCATATGCAGTTCACTATCTTTTTCAATATCATAGTATAAACGTAATTATAATTATTAACGAAAGGTGGCCGTGTTTTTTAACATCTATTAATACTAGCTAGATGGAATATTGATTTAATAGCCCTGATAATTCATATATCTCTCCGTTCGAAAAGACGTGATTTTAAAAACACTAAGTTAGAATGAGTGAGGAATGTTGGGAGCGACAGAGCGCGCGTGTTCATTACAATGGCATTAGCCTACATAAAGTGAATAGCCGTAACTAGAAGAATAGAGATATAATATAAATAACAACACATTACCTCGTCAGTGAACATGTTATCTGCTGGAGATGCTAGATGGCTGGTTGTCAACAACGACAACAACTTTTTTTTTTTTTTTTTTTTTTTATTGAATTCAATTTTACAGACAAAATAGGTATTGAACAAACAATATTACCTTACAATTCTTAGAGGGCAGACATACAAATCAAATCATAGAATCAAATTAAATATACAACCAAGAAGACAAAAAATAAACAATAAAATAATAAAAAAAAAAAAAAAAAAAATTATGTAAAGTAATTTCTTGCAAGGGGTAAAGGAGCTAAAGCTCAGGACTCAGCGCACTCAGCTCATTGAAAAAACTAGCTACTGCTAAGGATTTCTCATTTGAAAGGGTGCAAAGTGAAGTAGCAAAAGTTTTAAGTTCATTAGAAAAATGAAGAAAGGACGGGGGGGTTTTCAAAAATCTGCATTTGTGAATGAAGTATTTAGCGAGATCAAAAAGATTATTAACCAAGTAGTGCTGTGAACAATCTTTCTTAAGTACACCAAACTTGATTTGTTTGTATTCAATGGAGTTTACACATGTAATACATGACAGTTTACTGTACAAATGAGACCAAAATAGCTTTGAGTGATTACAATGATAAAAAATATGTTCTGTAGTTTCAATACAAGTTTCACAAAATTGACAAGAGTTTTCTCCAATATCAAATTTAGATTTCAGGAATTCTTTAGATGGGTATATGTCATTTATAATTTTAAAATGAATTTCTTTCACTTTAGGGAGACTTGGATAGGTAAGATAATTAATTCTCAATTCCTTCTCCTCCTCTGGGTTAAAATCTTTGAAAATATAGTAACGTTTAATTCTATTTGGGTGAAGTCTATCAATAAAAACACTTCTTATATATTTGTTGTTACATTTATGATCTCTAATAGATAATTCCCCCAGAGAAGGAGATGGGAGAGAGAATGTCACAGAGCAGTGAGCAAGGGTCCCCTTTACCAGTAACACTATGTTTTTTGGTATGGCATTTACAACTGTGTAAAACTCTTTCGGGTGACATGCAACACAATTGTAGCCATATACATTGAATAAAATAAACAAAACATCATTAATGTTCAAAACAACTGAAACCCAGTGGCCATTTGAATCTGTCTTTACCTTTATAATTTTACCAGGTAGGTTGTTGAATAGTATTGCCACTCCTGCAGAATGAGTAGAAGCATGGCTGAAGATGATTTTGTCCCCCCATTGAGTTGTCCAGAACTTCACGTCATCAGAGTTGGAGTGCGTTTCTTGCAAAAATATACAATGTGAGTTTTTGTTTTTGCAAAAAAGAAAGAAAGCTTTTCTTTTGATAGAATTACGGAGACCCCTTGCATTTAGAGAAATACAGGAAAAGTGTGACTTCACTGAAAACATTTAACGAATAAAAAATAAAATAAAAATAAGTAAGAAAAGGCAAACAGTCAAATGAGTAGTGTAACGTGCTCTATAGAACGCAAACTGTCTTACTCAAACTGAGCACTGTAACGAGAACTCGCTCAACAGCAAAACAAAATTCAAACCATCCCACTTAACACCTCTTGCACGCGCAAGGGAAGATGAATTGGAAAGTTACTGAAATCAACCGTCCTTAACGATCCGGCTACCCTCTATGTAACCATAGGGACCACGGTAGTATGCTTTCTTCCCAGCAGCTCTTGCCTCACTAATCCTCAGCCACAGTGCACAGGGCTTCTCGATCTCCCTTGGATAAATCTTCGGTGAACTTTATTCCCCTGGACTTACAGACATCCGAGACTTTGGTGGAGCGCCAGAACTCGTCTCTGTACTTTCGCATGCAGAACTGAATGATCACCTGCCTGGATTTATCTTTCATTTTGGGACCAACGCGGTGGACTGTATCCACGATGTCTTCAAGTTTGTGCTGCAGGTGTGGAGCAATTTCGGCTAACAATGAGACGACTTCTTTTCGGATATCTTCACCCGCTGTTTCTTTCATTCCGATAACTCTGAGGTTCCATCTCCTTTTGTAGCGTTCGAGCTCCGACGTGCGGCCTATCAGATCTGTTTGTGATGTGACAACAGCGGTGAGTTGCTTGTCGAACAAGTTGATTCTAGTCTTACAGTCCTTTATTTCCGCCGCGTTGAATTCCACAGCTTTTGTCAGGCTTACGATCATTAGACTGTTTTCAGTAATCTTCTGCTCAATGCTGCTCAGCTTCCCGTCTTGTAGGTCAAATCTGGCAACTAAGGTTTCCAAAAGCGCGGAGTTTGAAATTTCGGGGATCTCTTCACCTTTCTGTTTCTTGGCTGAGGCTTTAGTTGGAGTGTTCTGTAAGGAGGAAGATTCTTTGCGTTTCTCTTTGTGATCAAGGTGATCGACCTCCATGACGTATTCGTGTTCAGCAAGAGCACCCGAGATTTTTACAGTTCTCTTGCGAGAGTATCTCTCGTACTGCGTAATATCTTACGCTATGGGGGAAACACTCTTTCCTCGAGATATTGAAGCCAAAAATTATCCTTAATTTTTTTAATCATGCAAAACGCTTTTGCAGCAGCAAGCAGACAAGGGCGAAACAGCTCGCGCGCCCATTGGCTGCCTCGCTGGAAAAGCTGCAGCCTATCGAGTGAAGGCACTGCGTGACGTAATGACGAATGAAGACGCTTCGCGCTCATTTCGTCATGTCCCGCCAGTATAGGCGTGGTCTCACCCTATAAATACCCCTCGATAGCTGTATTTCTCTGATTTTTTCATTCTTCACGCGAAGCTCACGCATCGCGGGATCCAGAGTGAGAAGCCGCGCCGTTGACTTGTAGCCTTCTCAGCGGGACGTGCCATCTTCTGAAGTCGCTGGCCCAGCCGCCTTCAACTGCCGTACCTGCTGCGCTTTCCGGCGTACTATATCCTTTACTCTGTCACTGTGTGTGTGTGTGTTTGCTTACGTGACGCAACACCCATTATATGTTCTAAAAGAGCTGCGTCTTTTTAAAGATGCCTTTCTGTGGCTCGTGCCGCTCTCAACTCAACGATGAGGACCGTCACGTCATCTGTGTGTCCTGCCTGGGTCATGAGCACGCTGCTATCGCGCTCGCGGATGGTGGATGCCCGCACTGCGAACTTCTGCCTATGGCGACTCTGCGGACTCGCCTGGCGTCGTTCTCTGAACCCGCGTCCCAGCCGTCTGTGCCGCGCCGTAAGAAGCGTCGCGCCCAGCGCGCTCCCGAGCCTTCTCCAGCCCGCCAAAGCTCGCCGGTTCGCCCGCCTGCTTCGCCGGCTTCACCTGAGTCGCTCCCGGACGGACAGCGCCCGCCGTCTGCCGCCGCTTCCGCTCCCGAGCTGGACGAGCCTGCCGAGGTATGCTCTCTTGTGGCTTCCGATAGCGAGGATTGGGCGAGCTCTGTGGACCTCCCCCCCGCTGACGTGTCTAGCCAACCCTCTGTGAGGAGACCCGGCATTGAGGCTGAGCTGATGCGTCTGCTCACCCAGGCCGTAGAGAGCATCGGCCTCGAGTGGGAGGCGCCCGCCTTGCCGCCGCGCAACAGACTCGACGGGCGCTTTCTCAAGAAAGACGAAGCCCCGTCTAAGTCTAGGGCCGCCCCCTTCCTCCCTGAGCTCCACGACGAAGTCGCTAAGTCATGGACCGCCCCGTTCTCCGCCAGACTGCGCACTTCCACTTCTGCGGCCTTCACTTCTGTCACCGGCGCGGGAGATAAAGGATATCTCTCCATTCCTCCTGTCGAGGCGGCGGTCGCGTCGCATCTCTGCCCGCCCCTTGCGGGACGGCACGCGCAGACGACGCTCCCCTCTAAAGCCTGCCGGGTGACTTCATCGCTGCACGGACGTGCTTACACAGCCGCTGGACAGGCGGTCTCAGCGCTGCATACGATGGCGATCTTGCAGATCTACCAGGCCGACCTTCTCCTTAAACTGGACGAGGAAGGCCCGGGTGCGATCAACGTGGCGGATTTACGAGGCGCTACGGACCTTGCTCTACGCGCCGCTAAAGCCGCTGCTCAGGCCATGGGGCGGAATATGGCCTCTCTCGCCGTTGCTGAGAGACATCTGTGGTTGACGCTGTCTGAGATGACGGAAGCTGAGCGCTCTGTATTCCTCGACGCGCCCATTTCCCCTGCGGGCCTCTTCGGATCTGCCGTCAAGGATTTCGCGGACAGATTCTCGGAGGAGCAGAAGACTTCGCAGGCCATGAAGCACTTCCTTCCGAAGCGCTCGAGCTCCGCTGCAGGTCGCTCTAAGCAGCCGTCTGCTCGCAGCTCGCAGCCTCGGCCTGCATCGCCCGCAGCCGCCGCTACACAGCGCCGCCAGGCCCGGGATCAGAGACCGCGCTCTCGCTCTGCTGGACGCCGCCCCGCTCAGCGCGGGCCTCGGCCGAAGATTGAGCTCAAGCCCGAGGCCTCGAAGCTTTCCTAGCCACTCTAAGAAAGCGACGGTGTTCGGAGCCCGCTGCGGCCGGCTCCCCACCGAAAAGATTCGCTCGTTCAGTTCCTTGCGATGTGACTGTGCCAGTGTATTTAGCAGTGAAGCAGCCGGTGTCTCAGCCCGCTTGCCTGCACAAAAAAGCCGTTTTCATGGCTACCCAGATAAATCCAATAAAGAGTGTATTTTCTGGTATGCCGGCCACGGCCGATGGTGTTATGAGTGTTGTAAGAATGCCCACGCCCCAGTGCCCATTCCCACACCCAGACACAGCCCGCCACGGTGCGAGGCGAGCACACATAAATCTGACTCAGGTCGATTGTGCAAACAATGTAGCGATTGCGCCCATACAATGCCCGCTCACGCTGCATGCCCCGTGTCCCTTGGTTTCTGTAAAAACGAAACCAACACACAATCTATCGGCTCCGGCCGAAAGCGTGCACAGTGCTGTAGATGTGCCCGTAGGTTTGCGCCCACATCCTCCCGCAAGCACGCCGAATCCCACGGGATTCGCCCCGCTCACTCTCGTTATGCGTCCCGCCATAGAGATTGTGAGCGCGGCCAGACTGCCCGCTGTGCCCAGCGCGCCCCCCGCCTCGAACGCTGTAAACACGGCGTCGTGTTCCCAGGGTACCGGGGCTCTCGAGCCGTTGCCAGGTCACGGCCAGAGCCCGGTCTGCATCCTACCCCTAGCTACTCGCGCAGAAGCGTGGTCGAAGCTACCCGGGGTATCAGACTGGGTGCTGAACACTATAAAGAGAGGCTACTCGCTACAATTCGCACGACGTCCACGCCGTTGTACGGCGCCCGTCGAGACTTCGGTGAAAAACGAAGTATCTCATCTACTTCGAGCCGAGATAGCGAAACTACTGAGCAAAGGGGCCATAGAGCCCCTTTCTCAGGCTCAGAGCGAAGGGGGCTTATACAGCAGATATTTTCTGGTACCGAAAAAAGATGGGGGCTTCAGACCCATTCTAGATCTGAGACAGCTGAACAAAGCGCTTGTGAAGCGCCAGTTCAGGATGCTTACGACCAGGAAAATCCTCGCGCAAGTGCGCCAAGGGGACTGGTTTATGTCGATAGATCTGAAAGACGCGTATTTCCAAATACAAATAGCGTCCCATCACAGGCGATTCTTAAGATTCGCGTTCGAGGGCCAGGCTTATCAATACACAGTCCTGCCGTTCGGCCTGTCTTTGGCACCCCGTACATTTACGAAGTGCATGGACGCGGCTCTCGCTCCCCTGAGACTTCAGGGCATGCGAGTTATGAACTACTTGGACGATTGGCTGATTCTAGCTCGATCACGGTCAGAGCTCATAGAACACAGGGCCACAATGCTCGAGCATCTCGAGACACTGGGCCTGACGGTCAACTGGGAAAAGAGCCTGCTGTGTCCCAGCCAGAGAATTTCTTTCCTGGGAACAGTGTTAGACTCCCTTTCCATGACGGCACGCCTGTCACCGGAGCGCGTACTAAGTATTCAGCGCGTCGCGGAATCCTTCCGCCACGGCTCCATAGTCCCGCTCAGACGGTTTCAGAAATTGCTGGGCCTGATGGCCTCAGCATCCCATGCACTCCAGCTGGGCCTGCTTCGCATGCGCCCGCTGCAGTGGTGGCTGAAAGCACGGGTCCCGCCCCGGGCATGGTCCACGGGCAGGTGTCGCCTCAGGGTCGACCAAAGGTGCGTTTCGGCTCTGGAACCCTGGAAAGTAACCAGCTGGTATCAGTCTGGTGTGAGTCTGGGGACCGCCTCAAGGGTGAAAGTGGTGTCGACGGACGCCTCCACCACGGGGTGGGGAGCGCTGCTCGAGGGCAGACCTTTGGCTGGCCTATGGTCAGAGCGGGAGAAGCTCCTTCACATAAACTGCTTGGAATTGATAGCAGTCGACAAAGCGCTGCGGCGCTTCTGTCCCCTGGTGAGGGGCCACCACGTCTTGGTCCGATCGGACAACAAGTCAGTGGTGGCGTACATAAATCGCCAGGGCGGCCTCAGGTCCGCACGCCTTTGCAGGCTGACGGAACCCCTCTTGGTCTGGGCCCAGCGCAACCTCCTTTCTTTGAAAGCGGCGCACGTGCCTGGGCACCTGAATACGGGTCCAGACATGCTGTCCAGAGACAACGTCCTGACAGGAGAATGGTCGCTGCACCCGCAGACGGTCCAGCTCCTGTGGGAAACGTTTGGCAGAGCGCAGGTGGACCTGTTCGCGTCCCGCGAGAACGCTCACTGCCCAGTATTCTTCTCAAAGCGCAGGGACGCGCTGGCCCATACTTGGCCCAGCGGTCCCCTGTATGCTTTTCCCCCGGTCTCGCTCCTGCCACAGGTGTTGGAGCGGATCAGGGAAAATGGATGCCCAGTGCTGCTTGTGGCTCCGCTCTGGACGAACCAGGCTTGGTTTCCGGTCCTGATGCGGATGACCAGCACTGCCCCGTGGCCTGTACCGTTGAGGAGAGATCTCCTCTCTCAGGCAGAGGGCTCGATTTGGCATCCTCACCCGGAACTGTGGTCCCTGCACGCATGGGCCATCAACGGGTACCCGCTAGCCTCCCAGAAGGAGTGCTAAACACGATCGCACAGGCTAGAGCTCCGTCTACCAGACGGCTCTATGCCTCGAAATGGTCGGTGTTCTCTACTTGGTGTCGAGCCCGTGGCTTTTCACCCGTGGACTGCGGGGTTGAGGAAGTGCTTGCCTGCCTTCAGGAGCTGATGGATAAGGGAAGAACCCCATCCACGCTCAAAGTGTACGTGGCGGCCATAGCAACGTTTGCTAAACCTGTGTCTGGCCAGTCACTGGGGAAAAAACGACTTAGTCGTGCGTTTCCTACGAGGGGCTCGGAGAATAAATCCTCCCAGGCCCCCTTCAGTCCCGGCTTGGGACCTTTCCACGGTCTTGGAGGCCATGAAAGGCGCCCCGTTCGAGCCGATCCAGCTGTCGGATATGAGGCACCTGTCCCTTAAGACGGTGTTTCTATTGGCTCTCGCTTCAGTGAAGCGTGTAGGGGACTTGCAGGCGCTTTCTGTAAGCGCGTCATGTCTGGAGTTTGGGCCTAACGACTCAAAGGTCGTACTCAAACCGAGGCACGGCTACGTGCCGAAATCCCTCAATACACCGTTTAGGGCCCAGGTGATTTCCCTGTCAGCCCTTCCGGTTCTCGATGAGGAGAGGGACGCGAGTCTCCTTTGCCCTGTCAGGGCGTTAAGGGCTTATGTGTCCCGCTCGGCTGGGTTCAGGCAGACCGAGCAGCTTTTCGTTTTGTTTGGCGGCCGTTCTAAGGGACTCGCCGCCTCAAAACAGAGCCTATCCAGATGGATAGTGGATGCCATAGCGCTGGCTTACACTTCCAAGGGCCTACGGTGCCCATTGGGTGTCAAAGCGCACTCCACGAGAGGCGTGGCCTCGTCGTGGGCATGGTATAGCGGGGTCTCCCTGCAGGATATCTGTACGGCTGCGGGCTGGGCCTCGCCGTCGACATTTATCAAGTACTATAACCTGGAGGTGCCCGCCCTACAAGCTAAGCTTTTGGCGGTCTGAACTTCGGGCTTATTGGCCGCCAATGCGGCTATGTTGCCCTTACGGGTCAGTGTCCCTACGGGACTTTATAAAGGAGTGATGCTTTAGCCTCTCCTCCTCTACTCTATGTGAGTTATGGTGATTATGCACTAGATGTGCCCCGGGCTTTGCCCCGGGACTCTGGTGTTGGATCCCTGTCCGCACGGCGTTTTGTATGGGGTCCCCATAGCGTAAGATATTACGCAGTACGAGAGATACTCTCGTAAGAGAACGTACTCGGTTACTAACGTAACCTCGGTTCTCTCTAGAGAGGGAACGAGTACTGCGTATCTTGCCGTGCTTGAACTATGCTCTGGTTCGCTTCGGTGTACAAAATCAGAGAAATACAGCTATCGAGGGGTATTTATAGGGTGAGACCACGCCTATACTGGCGGGACATGACGAAATGAGCGCGAAGCGTCTTCATTCGTCATTACGTCACGCAGTGCCTTCACTCGATAGGCTGCAGCTTTTCCAGCGAGGCAGCCAATGGGCGCGCGAGCTGTTTCGCCCTTGTCTGCTTGCTGCTGCAAAAGCGTTTTGCATGATTAAAAAAATTAAGGATAATTTTTGGCTTCAATATCTCGAGGAAAGAGTGTTTCCCCCATAGCGTAAGATATTACGCAGTACTCGTTCCCTCTCTAGAGAGAACCGAGGTTACGTTAGTAACCGAGTACGTTTTCTGTCCTCCTGGGATAACGATCTTTGGGTGGTTAGATGCCTTTTTAGCTGACATAGTCTATACTCATTGATACATCACTATTGGGATGGTAAAAGGTTGAAAATATAATAAGATTCAAAATTTGCTGTAGAGTCGAGATAACCACATGTGCTTAGCCCGCCATCTTGTTCAACGACCCAACGACAACAACTCCCATGAGCTCACGTTCTTTCCCGACGTCATCAAAGTACGTCTTTTGCTATTATTTTGATTGAGTGACCCCTGGTGGCCAAAAGTTACATACTGTACGTTTAACTGAACAATATGAAGTTAGTAACTGGTTAATAATTAGTGCTGGTTTTACAGATATGACAGTTATAAATTGCTAAATGAGTGTAATAAAGACAATTTAACCCCCTGTTCTAAAGTGAAAGTTATATCCTCATTAATTATGGCCCTTATTGAGTGATCTCATAGTTATGTAGGTATTAATACGTTACTTTTGCAGACACAATACTTTTTTGTTAGTTCGGCTAGATGCTGAAACTTTTTATTGGCAACATTTAAACGTAAACATTATACAGATAAAAATACATGAAAAATTTACAAATCGTTTATATAATAAAGACATCTGTGTAATTTTCCTTTTACCATTTTATAAATACATGTTATATACCTAAACCAAACTCAAACCTAAACATAACAATTTTATAGAGAATATAAAAAGAATATATACAACATAATGGACAGAAATGTGTAGGAAAATGACAATTTTAGTCACAATATAGCACTAAATAAAGTAGAAAGTATATAATAATAATAATAATAATAATAATAATAATATAGCAGTAAAGTGTTATTTTGAGCCGCTAATCCCAATCAAACCTCTAAACCTGCGCATAACCATTTCTTAAAAGTATGTAGAGTCATATAGAAAAACATAATAGACAGAAATGTGCAAAAGACACATGTCAGTTCTGAAGAAGAAACAAGTTTTCCAAGTTTGACTCTGGATGAAGGATCGGATCAGTCTGGAAAGTTACACAAACACGTGTGTGTGTGTGTGTGTGTGTGTGTGTGTGTGTGTGTGTGTGTGTGTGTGGTGTGTGTGTGTGTGTGTGTGTGTGTGTGTGTGTGTGTGTGTGTGTGTGTGTGTGTGTGTGTGTGATGATCACTATGGGTGTGTGTGTGTGTGATGATCACTATGGGTGTGTGTCTGTTGATTCTGTTGAATGTAATGTGTGTGTAGCGGCTCTTTATTCTCCATCAGCTGATCCAGAGAAGCTCAGAATCATTCATCATCATAAAACCTGTCAGTAAAACACAGACAGTCAAATTATCCACTGTAGAACAACTAAAACAATCTATTCACACTATTAGTCAGAGATAATAAAATAACCCTGTGATGTACAATTTTAAATATATTTTGAACCATTCAGATTTTGATTTTGCATCCAAACCACCATGAATGATGACCCTTGACCCTTATCCATAATCCTGTATGACCGTCCTCTTTCTGTCATTGGGTCAGTTTTATTTTATGACAAAAAGATTAGTAATAAATATTTACCATTATCCTCTATTGCAAATGACATTCAAATTAATGCAATTTTCAGCATTCTGATCATTCGCTATAAGAAGTGTGGTTATTTATTACCATCATTATTCTCATACTCCAAATGCACAGCACAAATAAACAGCTCATTCCGTGCGTCCAGGGTGCGATTTGCCGGGGGGATGCGTGGGATTTCTCCCTTTCTGGTCAATGTATCCCTGCCTCTGCTTAATTATTATTATCCACCCCTCAAAGTGATCAGTGCTACTACACTAGTGGCGAGACGGATCACAAAACTTATCACGGATCCGTGGCTTGATTAAATGTGAACTATGCAGGTTTTTTACCTCAACCGATCAGCTTCGGAGTCATTGGTATGGTTATATTACTCTTTTCGTGTTGAATGGTGGTCGTTTCGCACCCCCCTATCGCATGTGAGCAGAAAAAACGCACTTGCAACTTTGAGCCGCAGGGCCGCCGGCCGCAGCATCAGGAAGTGTCGCGTGATATCAGGTCTCGCGATGTAACCAATTGCTTTACGGCAAAAAAGATCTGATAAAATTCTGCTAAAATGAGCATCAAACAGAAATAACCCGGCGCCGTATACATGTGGTGTGAGAGGCGCACATACAATACAGACTGCCGACAGTTAAAACGCGCAGCTCTTAAAGGGGCCACACCTTATTTCCACTCGTTACAGCTTCCATCCTACTGAACAGGTGCCGGTGTACAGGGGGAGGTGATCAGGCCGTGAGTGCAGAGACATCTCTGCGTGAGTGCTATTTACGACAGTACAAGTACTCCACAGCGACTCTAGTGCTGCTTTAAAGTCAATTTTATTTTAAAATGCGCTACTTTGGCTGGCTCTGATATAGCAGCCGCATATCTCTGTAACCCCTTATTTACACTGCACATGTCTGCGGCGCATTACGGCTGCAACACGGCTACCGGAGCTGATCGTGGCCACTCTAAAGATGCCTTTCCACTGCAAATGACATTCGCATACGATTGTCCCATTTCGCCCCCTAGTGTCAGTCGCACGGGACTTTGAAATTGGTCGTGAAGCAACAAAAATATATCCACACGAAACAAATGACCCTCAATACATCTAAAATTAATGACTTCCAGTCCAACGGCTGTCGTTTGTCATGTGCAGTGGAAAGGCGGCTTGAGTCCGAAGATGAACGACTTCATTAAGCCTTGTTTATACTTTCGCCTGGCTCTGCAGCGCGAGCCTCCGCTGCCTGCGCGCACCTCCCCAAACGAATGAGGCGTTTATACTTGACGCGCTCGCCGATGTACTATTCTGTGAAACGACAGGAGGCGACTCGGAGAAATTGCCCTCTAATCCACCATGAATCAGCGGTGAGAAGAAATAAGGTACACAGGTGAATGTTTATTTTAGTACACTTCACCAAAACCACATTACAAAAGAATCGTGTAGGCTAAAGCAGTAAACCTTGAGATTATTAGGCTACTTGTTACATTAGAACAAAATAAATGAATCTGAGAACATAGCCTATACAAATAAATTAACGATAACTTAGCTACATATTTTCTAAATTCACTAAACATTTTCATTTAGTTTAAATTTAAGCAACTACTAGACGCACCAACTTGGTGCCGGTGTGATGAGACGTACCAGCTCGGCCAGACTCGGCTCGAAGTCGCGCATCTTCGGATGTGGCGCCACGCGCGATGTTACAAAAAGTGCCGTGCACACCGCCAGGCGAGATGGGGTCTTGTGCACCCAATGCGCACGACTGCCCACACTGCAATGACGTAATTTTTGCCACGCACACCTTCACGCTCGTGCGGACGCGTTGAGTATAAACGAGGCTTTAAGCACCCAGTTTGCACTTGTCTAAAGTAACTGCTTAAATGTACAAAATAAGCCTACAATAGCAGAAGTAAGCCCTGCTGATGAAATTAAGGTTTAAAGGGTACCTATCATGGAATTTTGAAAATTACCTTTCATGTAGTGTGTAACATAGATCTAAGTGAACAAAACATCCTGCAAAGTTTTAAATATGAAAGTTCACCGTATACAAAGTTATTGTCTCTCAAAAGTAAGAGTCGACTCTGAGTCGCTGATATGAATCGATAGACAAACGATGCATTTTCTCTAACTTTCTTACGTCACTTGTACAAGTTATTTGAATTCGACACGCCCACTCAGTGCGCGCGCCGAGCAGACAGAGAAACCTGACAACAACATGTCGACGAGACTCTGTTCTGAAGTGCGAATCAAAAGCAAACTTTTTTTTTCACTGCCCAGGGACAAGCATGTGAAGACTCAGTGGCTAGAGTTTATATTTACAACTATACCACACAAGTATAGCCACCTTGAGCTGTGTTCGCGTTATTTTAATGACGATCGCTTCACAAAGACAAATGCTTTCAAGTGTGGATTCGCGATCAGCTTCCTCCTCCGAATCACAACCTGTAAGTACTATTAATAATTGTTGCTTTTATGTATGTGTGTGTGCGTGCGTGCGTGCGTGCGTGCGTGCGTGTGTGTGTGAGAGTGAGAGTTACGCTCAGCAGCTTCTGGGTCTCCAATGTCATTTTTTTTTGTTTTTTGAAATATGTGAATTTATGTGAAGCGTATTGTAGTACTGCAGTGCTTTATCAATATGTTTAAGCTTTGGGCTAACGCAAAATATAACTGACTGGGTCATCTGACCAATCACCGCCGATTAGCGTCACGCAAAGGAGGGGTTTGGACAAATGAGTCATCAAACGAATCATTAGGGAGTCGGTGAGCAAATCAGGTAAAAATAAATGCATATTATAAGACAACAAAAGTGTTTTTTGTCATTGCATGCATGTAAAACTGTTGTTGGGGACTCCCAGAACATTATTAGGAACATTTTAAATGCCATAATAGGTACCCTTTAAACACTCTTCAATAAGGCTTCAGTTGCTTAACTAGTTTACATGCAGTGAAAGTACAATAAACCGACTGCATGTATTACTCTTTTTTTATATGAATTTCAGCAATTAATAATAAAAACTCAGTTACTGTAAACTAATATTAACAAAAAATAAAAACTTATATTTTCATTAACCTTGCCAAAGAGTAAAAAGGTAACGCATGTTTTGCTGTTAGTTCATGCTACTTACTACAGTAGTCAACATTTGAAGTAGATCTTAAAAGTTTATCTATAAAAGTTTATATATTTATTTGTTCCAGCAAACTACTTCTTTGCCGCTGATTCCTGGTGGTTTAGAGGAGAATTACTCCGAATCGCCTCCTGTCGTTTCACAGAATAGCACAACAGCAAGCGCGTCAAGTATAAAAGCCTCGTCCGGTTTGGGGAGGGCAGCATATTCAGCATATTACTGAAGCGGGAATAAACATCACAATCTGATTATCTGTTTCTATGATGACAAGCAGAGTTAGTGTCCCAGTCACACCACTGAGAATGGCCGAAGTTACACATACGGTGTTTCACTCAATTGAGGCTAAAGCGGAGGTTTTTTGATTTACTCACACTCACTCTTGAGCGTCTGGCGCGAGTGATTTCAATGTTAAGTCAATGTAAAGACACGTTTACGTGCATCAAGAAGTCCTGCGGCGTGAATGATGCGTTTAGCGCGGCGCTGTAGACGCGAATGAGGTGAATTGACTAACACAGATAATTCTGTCTTTTCTATCATTTCACTGTAGCTCAGCATCGCGATGTAATGTTATTTTGGTTTATTTAAGAAGGGACAGTGCAATTTCATAAAACATATGAACAAACATGGTTAAAAAAAGCCAGAATTAGCCAAAAGGCTATTTTTCATCTGTAGTCCCCTGGCCAAGATGTAAAAGAAGCATTAAAATACAAACATGAAAATACATTTACAAGTCTATGACAAATCAATAACTACAATATAAATGACACTATCAATAACTCACGACACACAATACCTATTACAATATTTAAACACACACGGTATCCAATTATACATTAAAGCACAAATGCATAATGTTAACGTTATTACTTTAACAGCAGCAGTAAAACTGTTTCTACTGTGATGGTTTAACTTTGCAATCAATCCGTGGTTCAGCAGGCGCTGATATATAGAAGTAGCCTAGCCTATTACACTAATATAAGTAAAGCGCTGTAATATGAATTGTCAGTGATGAAGTTCATGTTCTCATGATTTATTTGTATGAATAAAAATGTTTCAAAACATTCCCCCCTGTTTTTTTTCACAAATCGCACCCTGTGCGCGTCACACGTCATTACGCTATTTCTACGGCATTGCACATGCGCAGTACTCTCCAGTTTCAGTTCTCAATATGATCGGGTGTTTACATGTTCTCGCGATCATATTACAGAAGGAATAAACCACCCCTTACAATCTGAATAACAATTTAATCAGATCTGGCCAATTCATTCCGATTGACGTGTTACATGTTAATTTTTTATTCCGATTGTGCTACTGGTCCGATTACAATCGCATTATTAGAATCCATGTAAACACAGCTAATAATACAAGTGATATATTGTATTGTTTTGACATAAAAAGAAACATTAAGATACTTTATTCTAACTCTAAATGGAATCAAACTCTTATTAAACATGTTAACAGTCCGTAAATATTACCAAGAAAGTAAACTCAGAAGAAGAAACTATATTCATTTACAATTAAAATTCAAACATTTTTAGTCACCACTACTCACAGTAGCGTCTGCAGTTTACAGTGAGGATCATCCTTCAGATCAGAGAGCAGCTTCACTCCCTCACTTCCTTTGTTTCTTAGTTTATTCCATGACAGATCCAGTTCTCTCAGGTGTGAGGGGTTTGATCTCAGAGCTGAAGCCAGAGCAACACAATCTTCATCTGTAACACCACAACTCCACAACCTGTAGAGAACAATGATACTCTTCAGTCTCTCAATTCAGGATCAGATAATCAGGATCTTCACAATCAGAAACAGAGACTTAATCCATGACATGATTGACAGGTCCAGTCTAAGGTTCAGATCTGCTTCTAAATGCTGCTTCAGGAGGTTCATTTCAATATCATGAAAAATGTCATAATCATTTAACTCATGTTTTCATCATAATTATAAATACAATTATGTCACTTTTCCAAATCACTCGATATGTTTCAATGTTTCAACTGTGGAAAGATATCAATAAAACATCTTGAGAATAATATCTCACGTAGGATTACATTACCTCAGGCATTTAGTGTCGACAGCAGGTTAGTTCGCTAGAGAAATTAACTCTAGAGAGAAGCATTTCGTATGTGCACTATATAAGCCATTTCATTATATTAACTTAACCTGTTAGAGGTGTTTTGATTATTTAATGTATGTTTAAATAAATTTGTCATGAAAACAAGTTATGACAGCCACTGTGTCAATGATTATATTTCAAAAATGAATTGGAGTAAAAAATTAACTTCATAATTATATTTAGAAGTTAATGCAGAACCTGCCTTATTTGCAATTTACATGTTTTTTTTATTATTTGAGCGTTGATTATTATATTTAAAAATAGATAGCAACTGAATTTAATAATTTGGGCTCTGTTGTTAATTGTAAAATGTAATATTATAGTAATGTAATTTAATTGAAGGGCTCCTTATAGCGGTGGGATTAAATATTGATCTGGTGATATATCGTTGTTCTTCTCCGTGTGATACGATAATTGATACGCTGGCGCCAAATATTAATATTTAAATTAATAAAATAAGGCTCTAAATAGATTAACCTGTTCCCAGCGTCGCTACTTCATGGCTCCTCACGGTAGCGCTAACACAAGAATGAGGGAAACGTGAACATAAGTTAACTAGCCTATGAAAAAGAGGCTTTTAATAGGGATGTGCAAGACTAGTCGACTAAACGGTACAGCTGCTAGTAGTCGACACTGAAAACAATAGATTACACAGAAAAAATACACAAGATTTAATCGTTCAAACTACTGTCAGTTTAATGTTTCTGTGAAGAGCAGCGGGCGAGCCGTGGAAACCGAGTGAGGCCGGTGGAGCAAATGTTAAAGGGATAGTTCACTTTTAATTTTCATAAAATTAAAATTTAATTTAATTGTAATTTTTGGGTGAACTATCCCTTTAATGAACGTCACCAGTGTTGCCACAGTTACTTTGAAAAAGTAACTAAGTTACTTTACAAGTTACTTGATTTTAAAAGTAACTAAGTTACTTTACAAGTTACTTGATTTTAAAAGTAACTAAGTTACTTTACAAGTTACTTTTATTAGTTACATTCAGCAGTTGCCGACAACACCCCCACCACCTCAACATAAAAATGACAACCGGTTTTGCCAACACTCACTTTATTGGAAGTGTATTTTTAACAGTAATATCAACAATCTATCTCCTGACATTTAAAGTTGAACTTAAAAACTATTTCCTGAAAAAACAGTCTTTCTTGACTTCACTTAATATAAATACTTGTTTTTATAAAATATATATTGTTTTTTGTTTTTCTTGACCCTGTAATTTAGTAACTGTAGAACACGTTAACTGTAATTTTGCGTATATAATGAAATTTATACAGTTTCTTGTCAATCTATGTCTATTTTAATGTGAACAATGCGCTGCCACTTTAATTCAGCACGGTGCAGCACAGCAAAAATAGACTAGGTGCGGAAACGATCTCTGCACTGGTGTATACTCACGCACCTGGAACGGATCGACGGACCGCACCCGCGTGCAGTGTGAAAGCTCTAACCTGTTAACATGGGTACGGGAAAAAATATGCACCACATACGCACTGCAGACGGAGACAAGTATGTGTGAAACGGGCGTAAGTTTGACTGTGCGGTGCTGCGACTCCATATGTTTTTTTCAAATTCGACGAAGTGTTTCTGTAGGTAGATAACACTTTGTCGCCACCAGCACAGAGTTTACAACGGACCTTAATGTTGCCATCTTTAGCTGACAGACACAAACTCAAAATAGTGACTGTATTTCCAGCTAGAAAAAGCGCATCTCTCTCCTCCCTCCATTGTTGTTTACGTTTGTGTCGCTGCGTGGTACGTACACGTGACGTGAACCTCATGCTGAAAACGTGACTTGTCGCGCACACTCCCCGAGATGCAAGAAGAAATATATATTTTTACTAAGGAAAATGACAAAAATAGTAACGCACAGTGACTTGGATAAGTAACTTTAATCTGATTACTGGTTTTGAAATAGTAACGCGTTAGATTACTCGTTACTGAAAAAAGGGGTCAAATTAGAGTAACGCGTTACTAAGTAACGCGTTACCGGCATCACTGAACGTCACTGAGCGCTGCACTGTCTGGAGTCCCAGGAGCTCTGAAGGATAAGAGGAGGAGTGACGACAGTGGAAGACGAGAGAAGACCAGGCCTGGACATTTACATTGTGTTTTGTCTATGTATGGGCGGCAGTCGACTATGAAGCTCCTGCCGTTTACTTTCAGTTTACTGACTTTAAAACTTCCGTTTACCGTTCTCCAGTTCCCCTTTCTTCCTGCGCCTTGAACTTTGTTATATTTATATTCAAAACCATTTTAAATATCACATTAAAATAAAACACTTGGAAAAATAATAACTTAATCTTTTTATTTTACCTCAGATGTATTTTCTTCGAGTCAGTCACGGAGAGCACAGAAATGGCCGCTCAAAAGACAAACGAGGTGCGGGAGTATTTTGAAGTAGAAATAAAACAGAAAAGTTTTATGTAAGCCGTGTCATTTCAAACTGGCATAATTCCACTAGAGCCATGATTAACCCTATTCAGGACATGACCATAGGTGTGATAGCCGAAGCAAGCAAATGCCCATCGCGTATTCACTTCAACACCGAAAAAATAACTGAGCTTCAGAATCAGCTTTATTCGCCAAGTGTGCGGTGTTTAGAAGCGTTTATTATGGGATTTGACTGTTTGATTCATAGATTAAGTGCTCAAATGGATCATATATATGCAAGTCTTTAGAGGGTTTTTACTTTTAGACTTGTCAGTTACAAAACTTGTTGTAAATATTCATTATAATAGAATTTATTTAAACACGTATACACATTTGTTTAAAAGAAACAACTGTTTAATAAAAAAAGAGAAAGCAATTTCGCATTTAGTTTACTCCCCCCTGCTGTACCGAACCCGTACCGAACCATGACTTCAATACCGAGGTATGTACCGAACCGCCATGTTTGTGTAGCGTTACACCCCTAATGTTGACACTTTTATACAATCTTACCCCAGCATCTCCAGTTTACAGAGAGGATCCTTCAGTACATCAGAGAGACGCTTCACTCCTCTGTCTCCTAGTTTATTATCAGACAGATCCAGTATTCTCAGGTGTGAGGGGTTTGATCTCAGAGCTGAAGCCAGAGCAACACAACCTTCATCTGTAACACCACACTCACTCAACCTGTAGAGAACAATGATACTCTTCAGTCTCTCAGTTCAGGATCAGATAATCACAAACTTCACAATCAGAAACAGAGACTTAATCCATGACATGATTGACAGGTCCAGTCTAAAGCATGAAGTCTTCATAATTTCTCAAGCACTGCACCGCAACTGTCCGCTGACTTGCACAAACCTAGAGACGTTTATAGTTGACCCGCTTGCCAACAAACTATTTTTTAAAATGGCACGGTTTGGGGAACATTGTCACAGTTATATTCTGTTAAATTCTTTTTCAATGGACTTTTAATTTGTTTATCTTCAGTCACATGTTTCTTTTGTTGTAGTTTCCCACCACTAATGAGTTGCTATGGTTACTGATATGATTAATCATTCTGTTCAGCTGTGTGTCATTAATTACCCTCATTTGCTTACTATTTAAGTTGCTGTGTTTACACTTCTCATTGGTTTGGTCACATTAATGATAAGCTGTGTTTGTTCGCTTGCCTTTTGAATTGTTCGCTTGTATGGAATTTTTAAAGCCTTTTTTTTAACATGATCTTCATCTTCCTATGCTTCCTACAACCTAAACGTGACAAATATTAGTGATGGCGAAGTGAAGCTTTCTGAACCAGCCACATCACAGACAACATGGAGAGAAATTCCTGACAATAAAGCTTTGTAAGCAGCCATACTCCTAGTCGAGTGAGCTCGTACAGCCAAGGGTGAAGGCTGACCAGCCGAATCGTAAGCAAGTTAAATGGCCTCAACCACCCACTTGCTCATCCTCTGTTTAGATGCAGGACACCCCTTCGTGGGTGGCCCAAAGCAAACGGACAACTGTTCAGACTTCCTCCACAGGGCTGCTCTGTGGACATAAGCATCTAAAGCCTTAACTGGGCAGAGTAAATTAAGTTTCTCCCTGGTCTGACGACATAAAGGGAGGAGGACAAAAAGCCTGCAGAACTATAGGTCTAGCAACATTGGAAGGGACCCTAGGAGCATAGCCCGGCCTAGGATGGAGGAAGGCCTTCACCATACCAAGCGAGAATTCCAGGCACGAGCGGGGAACCGAGAGTGCTTGAATGTGTCCAATTCTCTTAAGAGACGAAAATAGCGAGAAGATAGTCTTTAGAGTGACGAATTTCTCAGTAACCACTTCAATGGGCTCGAAGGGAGCTAGGGAGAGACATTCTAGTATGATGGCCAGATCCCAGGTCGGCACTCTCGTGCGAACTGCTGGCCTCAACCTCAAAGAACCACGAAGAAAGCGTGTTATAAGCGGGTGTCTCCCCTAAGAGACTCCACTGAAAGGGACATGGTAAGCAGCTAGTGCCGCCACGTACACCTTTAGTGTAGAGGGGGATAGCCCTGAGGAGAAACGCTCCTGCAGGAACTCCAGGACTGCACCCACTGGGCAGTTAACTGGGTCCAGCTGGTGTTCTCCACACAAAGAAGTGAAAAATCTCCACTTCAAGGCATATAACTTCCTCGAGTGGAGGATGGTCTCAACAACCTTGGTTGAGAGACCTGCACTTAAGAGCTGGGCCCCATCAGAGGCCAAGTCCAAAGTTTCCACAGTTCTGGGCGGGGGTGAAGGATCGACCCACTCGCCTGAGAGAGAGGGTCACTCCTGATCGGAATCTCCAGAGGAGAGCCGACGAGGAGAGACACCAGGTCCGCAAACCATACTCGGGCCGGCCAGTACGGGCTACCAACAGTAGATTAACCCTGTTCCGGCGAACCCTTCCCAGAACTCCTGGAAGCAGAGCAATCGGGGGAAATGCAGACATGACCTCGGCCACTCCTGTACCATAGAGTCCAACCCCAGAGGGGCTGGGTGGCTTAGAGAGAACCACAGTGAACAGTGCGATGTCTCTCTGGAAGCAAACAGGTCTACCTCGGCATGACCGAAATGTTTCCATAGGAGCTCCACCAACTCGGGTGGAGTCTCCATTCCCCGGGCCTCGGCCCCTGCCTCGATAGGATGTCTGCCCTCTGATTTAGATACCCTGGGATATAAATCGCCCTCCATGAAAGAAGCTTCCCCTGGGACCATAGAAGGATCTGGCGAGCCAGCTTGTATAACGGGCGCGAACGCAGACCTCCCTGGTGATTTATGTATGAGACCACCGATGTGTTGTCTGACCGGACAAGAACATGATGGCCTCTCGGGTCTGGGAGGAAGTGTTTCAGAGCCTGAAACACTGCCAACATTTCTAGACAATTTATGTGCCACGAGAGATGATGGTCATGCCACAAACCCTGAGCAGGGTGACCACTCATGATCGCCTCCCCATCCCGGGAGGGAGGCATCCGTCGTTAGCGTTACACGCCAACAGGGAGCTCCCAGCACGGGCCCATGGGATAGGAACCAAGGTTCTTTTCACATGGCCAGGGCGCGAAGACAACATCGCGTGACCCTGATCATGCAGAGCAGGTTTCCCCTCGGGGAGAACCCCTTGGCCCTGAGCCATCACTGTAAAGGTCTAATGTATAGCAGGCCGCAAGGTATAACGTTGGACGCTGCTGCCATCAGACCTAACAGTCTCTGAAACTGTTTCACAGTGAGTGACTGGCCTAGCTTTGCTTGTTTGACGGCTGTGAGGATCAAAGAAATACGAGCAGGAGACAGGCTTGCCTGCATCGTCGTCGAATCCCCACCCAGAAAAGTAGTCCTCTGTAGCGGAGATAGCACACATTTCTTGGCATTGAGCCTCAACCCCAGTTCTTGACGTGAGTGAGAACGACATTTCGATGCCGAGCCGCCAGATGCTCCGATTGAGCAAAAATCATCCAATCGTCGATATAATTCAAAATGCGGATGGCCCTGGAGTCCGGAGCCAGAGCTGCATCCATACATTTCATAAATGTTCGGGGAAAGAGAGCCAGGCCGAACGGAAGTACCCGATATTGATACGCTTCGCCCCGAAAGTGCACCTAAGGAACTAGCTGTGTTGTGGAAGGATAGACACATGGAAGTAAGCGTCCTTGAGATCTTTCGTGACAGACCAGTCCTCGGATCTGATCTGTGGCACGATTTGTCTCAACATTTTGAACCTTAGTTACATGACGGAAACGTACAGAACTAATAAAATCAAAATGGGATGCAACCCCCCATCCTTCTCTGGAACGATGAAATGCCGGCTGTAAAACCCAGTGTCCCTGCTGGAGGGAGGTATATATTCTATGGCCCCTATGTCCAACAGGATTTTCACCTTTTGTTCCATTACCAGAACCTGCTCGGGGCTCACCACGGTGGGATGAAAGCCCCCTTTTGGTCTGCAGGACCTAACGAGAAATAATTGGCAGTAGCTTTGCGCTGCCAAGAATTCTAGTAAAGGTAGACTTTTTGTGGGGAAAATATGGGAAGCAATGCTCCGTTTTTGTGTGGCACGGTGTGAGGAGCTGGTTTTAAAAGTTTGGGGCTGCTCCCGCTCAGCAACCCCGGAGACATGAGTCTGGCGATGGAGAAGTTTTTGGAAGGCAGCCGTTTCTTGTATGGCTGATTCCGGAACCCCCTCGACGACCGTGTTCACTGCGTCGCCGAAGAGGCCAGATAAAAAAATATATTTATATATATAAATTAGGGCTGTAACGGTTCACAAAATTCACGGTTCGGTTCGATATGATACACTTGTGCCACGGTTCGGTTCGGTACGGTTCGGTACGTTTTCAATGCAGAAAAAAAAAATGCCGGAGAAAATTCCTTGATTTTTTTTATTTATTATATTTTTATTAAAACTAACATCATAAAGTATGATATATTTTTTTTACTTTGAGCAATGATGGAGCTATACTTGACTTTTCTTAGGAGCATATAAAACAAAACAGCTCCTTGGTCAAAATGAAATGTTAGATTGTAGTAGTTATAAACAAAGGTTTATTTTAGTTCAGATTAAAGGTGCTCTATGTAACAATTAGCGGCCTCTAGCGGTGATGTTTCAGATTGCAACCAATTTTTATAAGAGCGCTCGTGCTCGTACTCATAGACAATACCGTCTATTACGCAAATATCTCGGCGAATACTAGGCGGATTCGGGGAGCACCGAGCTCGTTGGGACCATCTAGTCGAGCTGAAAAGAACCAAATAAGTTCCATAGTTTTTGGTGGTGTTTTCGCGGAGATATTAGCAGAAAACCATCGGGCGCGCTGCAAAATTGCGGACGCCGGTGACGTCACGATCTCAGAAGAAGACCCAGAGAAGACCCAGACCCAGAGAGCTCAAATTCGGGGGAGGAGGTCCCAGGGGGACCCTTGCACGAATGCTAGAGTGGCGGGACTCGGGGACGCCCCCTACCGGATCGCCGTTCGCTGGGACCCCCGATATCGAACGGCTATAACTCGGGGAGCCGGGCGAGTTGGACCTCGGGGGTGGGCTCGTTCGAAAGGCCCCGTCCAGCACTACGAACGATTAGAGTCTTGGGAATATTGATCAAAGATTGACCGAGATATAAGCCGAAAAGCGTGCGCCTTTAACCGGACGTAACTCCGTGACCGTCTACAATAGACTGTATATAAGGAGAGAGGGTCGGGAGCGTGCATGCACGTCACATCCGTTGGATTTCTGAATATTGGCCTTCAGAGGTAATAGCAAAACTCGACAAGTGGATCATTGTAAGTGTGATTACAACCCCTTCACACACAGGCAATAAAAAAAAGGATTCATTTTAGTAGAAAAGTTCCACATAGCACCTTTAACATTTGAGGGCAGCAATTGTATTCATAATGTCAAAATAAAACCGACGTAATGTTACTTGAAAGCATTATAGCCTACTATTCCTGACAAACCTCCATGGTTACAGTTAGTGTTACTACAGTAAATCCATGGTGAATGTTGCTGATCTGTGGACACTGAATAGTTCATTCATGGCACAGTGTTTCTTCCTGGTTTCCACGTCACCGCGGTTTGATCCGTTAATAACGGAGAAATGTGAATGCTTCTCACTAGATCTCGCAGCGATGTTATTACTTCAAGTTCAATGGTGAATTCAAATGCTTTCTTTACTGGATGTCTCAGCGCTGTGTAGTAACAGAGATCGGCTCGCGCTGCATTGGTCCAAACTGATAAACAGTCCGTCAACCCCATAACAACGAGTAGCTCAGTTTCGTTCCGCTTACATTACATTTGCCATTTGATGTTGGACAATGTAGTGGTCGCACCAGCATCCCGAGTGCGCTTGCCACCGCTTGCCACGCACAGCGCGGCGCACGCCTAGCAGCTACATTTAAAATAACGAAATTTTGGTCGGCAGGAAAAATAGTCCAACGAACCGTTCGGTTTGAAAATGCGTACCGAAAACCGAACCGAAAGCCTCGTACCGAACGGTTCGATACGAATACGCGTATCGTTACACCCCTAATATAAATATAAATATATATTTTCTGATTTCTCTAATATTGCTCAAAATGAGCCAGAAATGTCTCTCAGTGACCGCTGCCATAGACTGGCCGATAGAAATAGCCATCTTCTTGGCGGCCCCGAGAGACAAATCTGTGGCTCGACGCAGTGATGCCAAAATGAATGGGAGTCAATGGAATGCTAACAGCTGGTGAAGTTCTGCTACAACGGCGGCTCCCGCAAGGCTTCAACTTCCGGTTAACGGATTACCCAAGGGGGTAATCCATTAACCGGAAGTTGAAGCCTTGCGGGAGCCGCCGTTGTAGCAGAACTTCACCAGCTAACCAGCTTCGAAATAGGCTAACGATTGCGTCATAACCAAGCGGCTTTCTGGCGCACAATAGAGACATTACCGTAAAGACAGGAGGAGAAGCTCCCATGTAATCTTTTACTGTCTATGAGGCAATCGGGGGGACATAGAGGCATAAAGTCAAGGGAGAAGCCCATAGATAGAGAGTCCATAAAAGCAATGGGACAAAATATTTCAGCAACGTGTTTGAGGAATTAGGTGATTCAGATTTACCACAGACTGATTCCGCAGACTGAAGAAGGTGGATCTCCCTATTCCAGCTTTGACCATGTTCTACAGAGGCACCATTGAGAGCATTCTCACATATTGCATCTCTTGCTGGTTTGGAAACAGTACGGCAGACGAGAGACATAAACTGAACAGGATTGTGAGAACTGCTGAAAAAATCATTGGTGCTTCACTGCCACGTATTCAGGACATCTACACAGAGCGCTGTGTGCATAGAGCAAATAACATCATTAAGGACTTCACTCATTTTTCACGTGACATGTTCATACTCCTTCAGTCTGGTAAAAGATACAGAAGTATCAGAGCAAGAACTAGTAGGCTATTAAATAGCTTTTTCCCCACAGCTATTAGACTGCTTAACCAGAGAACGTGATTTGAAATTTGAAATTGATTATTTATGTATTTTATTCTTTTATTCTTTTTCTAGTGTATTTTAGTATATTTATATTTAAATTGTGCTTTTTTTGATTAGTTACTATTGCACTGAATTACTGAATGGTGGATGTGTGAAACACAATTTCGTTTTTATGTACACCATGGAAATGACAAATAAAGGAATCTCTCAATCTCTCTCTCAATTTGTCTTGCCACCGCTACTAGAAGATTTACAACTTTCAGACTGTCGTCACGCTCAGTTTGAGCCTGCAGTCGCTCAGCCATCAGACAGGAAGTGCAATAATCGGGCTTCAAGTCTTCTCCGTTGAAATCAATGGGGTCGCTGCAGGGCTGGACTGGCCATCGGGCAATTCGGGCATTTGCCCGGTGGGCCGACGTGCTATTTGGGCCGATACATCTCAAACTTAATTTTTTTTTTTTTTTTTTTTTTTTTTATCTGACCGGCCCATCAAACTCGTACATCGGCGGCCCATTCGTTTAGTTTTGAATAATTGGCGGCGCTGGGATCTTTGTACCGGTGTAATGCATTGGACAAAAAAAGTCAGAAGGTTTTGTTTTTCTCTCAGACCGGCCCATGAAACGCGTAGATCAGCGGCCCATTGGTTATTTTCTTGATTGACACTGGGATGGTCCAATCACATCTTGAAACACCTCACCCTTTGGGCTCTGAGCGAGCCGGCAGTATCTGTTTAAATCGTCAGAGCGATGGAGAAGAAACGCAAGAAAAGTGCAGGGAAATAGCGTGAAAAAAGAATCAGGCTCTTCAAGTGGCTGATGAGGAGTGAGGAGGATCAGGAGAGAAATGAGTGAGTGTAGAGGACTTTGGTGAGCAGAACTAGGCTACTTTACACATATAGGCTGTGTAGAACCTATTACATTATTTCCACACGTTTGGAAACCATGTTTTCCGCCAAAATAAAAGTTTGATGCAGTTTCTGTCTAAATAAAAGATCACGTGTTTCTCTAAGTATAGAAATTAGTACGAAATTAATTCTGGAAAGTTTTTTTTATTTTTCAGTGCATTTGTTTTACAATACATGTATATTACTGTCATGGGATTAATATTATAACTATTATTATGTAGTAGTGTAATGTAGACAGACACTATATCACAAATAAAAGAGGTTTGAGTTTTTCTTTGTTCAATTTGCACACTGAATATGGGTTGGAGGTCTTAATTTTTTACTCTAAAAGTGGACCAGATGGCTGAATTTAACATTAAAAAGCACAAAATTTTCTTTCGGGGGAGCATGCCCCCCAACCCCCCTAGACAGATCAAGGTACACCCACCACAGATTTACCAAAAATCCTGTATGAAACACTGGTATTGCTATGCCAATGCAACTTATACTGTAGCTTGTTTTAGTATTTATCACTGTGTAGTGTAGCCTACTTCAATTGTATTTTACAAACAGTAGTTATTTCATCTGCTAAATCTCACTCATTCCTACTCATTATGGCATTATTGGTTTTAAGGAATAGGAGATGATATACATATTCAAGGACGTGCAAAGATCGGTTGTGTTTAAGATCTTGTAGTGTGCCTGGGCCGGTCTGGGCCAAAATGCCCGGGCCGATTTTTCGTCCCAGTCCAGCCCTGGGTCGCTGTGTCCATTTCTTTTACTGTCTATGAGCGGACCATGTCTGAAGTTTCAGTAAACAACAAATAAACAACAGTAAACAACAGATACAACGCAACTAATTTGTGTGCACTTCAAATTAGTAACAATGTATATAAAATGTGTTGTAAATATAAACATAACAATAAAGAATGAATGAATATTATTTGTTTTGTGTGGTTATTATGAACTATCAATATGCTGACACAAATGTGAATGACAAAAGAAAGAAATTTAAATAATGATTATCCTTAAATGCATGTTCTTTGTGTGTGAGTGTGTGTGTGTGTGTGTGTGTGTGTGTGTGGTGTGTGTGTGTGTGTGTGTGTGTGTGTGTTGTGTGTGTGTGTGTGTGTGTGTGTGTGTGTGTGTGTGTGTGTGTGTGTGTGTGTGTGTGTGTGTGTGTGTGGTGTGTGTGTGTTGATACGTCCACATTACCACTCTTGTGCGGCCACCACGTGGGCCGTCACATCTCCTAACATTTCAGCCTGGTAAGCCTGCATCAGCGACATTGTGTGAAGACATGCTGCAGCCTGACCAGCCGCTGAATAAGCCTTACCCACCAAAGCTGAAGTTACTCTAACTGGCTTGGTGGGTAATAATGTGGCTTTAAGGGAAGATGCAGATACAGGGGAGAGATAGCTCGCGAGCGTCTCTGCCACCTTCGGCATTTTCCTATATCCGTGCTCTTTATATTGTGAAACAGAAGAGTAGTGTAATGAAAAAACGGAAGGCTAAGGCGTTGATATTGTGAACGAGAGGGCAGGAAGCGTTCGTCTAGTTTGCTTTTTAAACAAACTTATCTGCCGGCCAATCGATATGTAATGTTTCGACCGCTCTCGTTCCAACCTCAACAAGCTCCTCAAAAGCATGAGACTGAGGTGGCGAATCCTCAGTATCACGAGCATAAATATCAACATCCAGTCCCTCGGAACTGAATATCTGTAGTATTTGTGCCTGTATCGGGGTGGAAGAAACTGCACCGCGTGCTTCCGAACCCTGATACGAGGCATTAGATCTGTCAGAGATAAGGCAGAGCCCGTCTCTAACCCTGCTGACAGATCCATTCGCGAACCCCAAGTTCGAAGTCTTCGCTGAGCCTTGGGGAACGCGAGCCTGGGCGTCCTCGTTAAAAACGGCAGGCGGGATCGGAGTGTCTGCAAGGGAAGCACAAAACAGTGCTCACAGTCAGCGCCCTCGAGCGCTGACCGTGAATGCTCCTCTCCCCAAACAAACAACACATAGATTGTGTGTATCCCCGCCCGTTAGATAGTGCGAGCAGGGAGGAACACACTTTCTATATGGCTTTTTGCTCGCCATGTCTCTCAAGTATGACTGATTTCATACATGCTTCAGGACGCACACACGCAGGGGCGTTCCCACAACGTTTACCGCAGCTCGAGTTCCCTTGAAAAGGGAAACTGATTTTTTTTCCATTAATATATATGATTGACCTGAAGAATGAAAGTTGTATTATATACTTATCATTTACTTAATATCATGCTCATAGCCATGAGAAATAGCACTATATCTCAGACGGGCTGCAGCGTTGATTTAGCGTGAAACAATTGTATTTTTTCAACAACAAAAAATCACTATATTTTGAATTAGGGATGCACCGATACCACTTTTTGCAGAACGAGATACCGTTACCGTAACGAATATAAATAATATTAGTTGGTTTAATTTGTTCATCAAATATATATTTCTTGCAACTATTTTCATGCTTAATTAAGCCTGCTAAAATGCATTGTATGAGCTTCTGTTACTGTACATTCTATTGCGCTATCATATTTTATCTTTCATTGAATAGCACAGCACATATTTAGACTAGAGCCGCTCCAGAAGGGTCAGTGCTGAGGATTGGGTCAGTGGTACAAATGTTCAGACACCAGTGAAATATCAATTATTTAATCCAATTTTGATACTACAACAAAAAACTGCCAGCCTAATTAATGTGAATTTAAACATTATTAAAGGTAAGCAGTCAGCAACAAAATAAGAACAAATGATCAACTTACAAATAAATACAATAGAACAAAGAAAGGCTACAAATGAAATAAACAGTGTTTTTTAGGGCTGTGCGATATGGACAAAAAAAATTATCACAATTTCTTGATTTTTTTTTTCGATTTTGATTTTAATCACGATTTTGACACAAACAGACATGCTTTACAGTTTTAATGCATTTTGTGTGAATTTGAAACATATTTCCAAAGGAAACCAATTAGAGCTTTATCGTGTAGCACCAAATCTAGTAAAACATTACATATTGCTCTTTGTATTGTTGTAAAATACATTCAAAATCAAAAAGATCAATTATTTTATATATAGTCTACTATAAAATTAAGACATATTAAGTATAGCACAGCTGTTTAATGAGGCAACAACATATGATAGATAAAACAGAACAAAAAAGTCTATTAATAATCTTTCATTGTGCAAAAGTATTATGATATGATTATGAAAGACTCAAATACAGTGCTGCACAAAGCGCTTATGCGCATCCCGAGCGCACAATGATGCGCTTGAAGCAACACTCACTGTCACAGCGCGCAGTGCGTCGAGTCCGCATTGAAAAGTTCAAAGCACAAAGGAAATACATATCGATGCATAGTGTGTTATACAGTATCTATCTATGCAATAGTTTGAGCCTTTTCTTTTAACAGTTTTAAATTTAAGTTATGAGCGTGTTAAGTTGTGAGTGTGATGAACAATTATAGTGCTGACTCTACTCTAGTGTTGTGATCTAACAGACACACGGTAGAAACGAACAGTCCAGCAAGATAGTCATTTAATGCAAAACCATAGAGCTTTATCTACAGATCAAGTTTAATAATATTAACATTGAATGACCATCTTGACTTAGAGAGAGTTTCATCGTTGACTGTCGTAACCGAATGTGACGCGCTGTTTGAACTTTGAATGGAGAATGACTGACAGCCGCAGCGGAGGAAACTACTTGTAAACCAATAAGGTAATGGTATTCCCTTACCTTCCCAGAGAAAGAAATTGGTGAGGCAAGCCCCTTTGCGCTAATATTTCCATGCACTCGCGCTCCCTTCTGGCACGCGCACCTGTTCGCAGTTCACTGAATCATTCTCTGGTACCCGCCCGGTCTGTTCTGTTCTCGCGCTCAATTTAGGCGCGCTGCATTCTGATTGGTTCAGATAGCATACTGCGAGGTTAGAGCCGGGAGCGCGGAAAAAATCGTGCTATGAAGCGATTTAGAAATCGCGCATGCTCAAATCGCGATTTTATTACGATTTCGATTAATCGCACAGCCCTAGTGTTTTTAGAGTTTTTCGGGTAGATTCAATCTTTTTCAATCACATTAACATTCAACCGGATTTACGCTAGTCGTCACTGTTGTTCTGACTCTGGATATAGTCCAATCAGCATCAAGTCTCGTTCTGTGAAGTACCGCCTCTTTTGGGGAGATTTTACTCTAGCCGAGAATCACCGACTTCCATACAAAGATTATTTTTCTCGAACTGCAGGCAGGCACTGCAATGCATTCTCTATGAAAAAAAAAAAATTGCCACTAGATGGCGGACCAGAACATAGTCAAAGTATAATTTAAAGGATAATTCCGGTATTTAGCACTTTGAGTCTATTTTATAGTTTGTTTTGGATGAACTAGAGTGGTGGACTTAGAAATTTTGACAATGGGTCCTGTCTCGACTTTTTGACAATTTTAGAATCACCTCAGAGCGCTTCAGAGTGGCTGTCTACGAGCATACTGAAACATGTCCTTAAAACAACACTTAACATTAGTTTTCAAAACTATCCAACAACACCGAGTGGTTAGTGTGGTGTTCGTTGATTAAAAACAAATATATCGGCGCAATGTATGCTTTCAATCCGTGTTATTTACTATAGTTGAACTATAATTTCAGATACCTCACAAATAGGGCTGTCGCGATAACCGCAATATTGCAATACCGCGCTACTGACAGGCCAACCGCAGAGAATGCAAGTAACCGCAGCAACCGCAAACCGCGTTTTCTTTTTTCATAAGGCCACCCTTCGTAGTTCGTACCATGTGTATTGAATGTTAAGTAAGTTAATAATGATAACAAGACTGTTTATCATGGTGATTTGTACAGAGGCTTCGTGGATTTGCCTAAACAGACAGTGAGTGTGATCGACTGAGCACGTGCGATTACCTGCGTCTGTATTTGAAGTCAAGTCATGTGTATTCGTGAAAAGGTTGCCGTTTCCAAGCAAAGCGAAATATTTGTCGTTTCATCCATTTAACGTGTAAGGGTATTTACCATGAATGGCGTCAGCACTGGTCAGCATTACACAGCGCGAGGAAGCCGTGGGGGGAAAGCAGCGAGTCACGCATTGAATCAATGCCATTGGTCTGAGTGAAGCATTGCTGGCCAGCTGAGCGAGCCTTGAAAAATAATAAGTTAAAAAATAATTAACACTTTGTTTCATTATATCTATCATTTAAGGATATCTATCACTTTTTGAACGTTTTCGTTGAATGAACGGTTTAATGACTCACTCAAAGACAGTATTGGCGTAACAATGTGCGCGCTGAGTGACAGCCTTTCAATGCGCAGAGACGCTGTTTAGTTTCGGTTACATTGTTTTTGTGTATGCTGACCACATCATAACACGTATTTATATAGCAACTAATAATAAATAAATATAAATAAATGGCTATTGAGCCACTCAAAATTACCGCAAGGGAAATTCCTTCACCTTGACAGCCCTACTCACAACCGCGTATAAACATCTGCTCAATATTTGAGTCTGAAGCGTTAGCACACTCCCGACCACTTGATGGCGACAACCACTTTGCCGCAGTTGCTCTGCTCACGCTAGCCTTCTGAGAGACGGAGAACCGAGCAAAAAGACTACAACCAAATGTAAACAGACCCCTTTCGGTGTCCGGTAGCGCAGTAATGTCCTTCAACAGATATCAATGGAATTTTTAAAAAATGGCAAATAAAACACGACAGAAACTGTATTTCACTACGCTACTTGTTTTGGAACATCGACGAACACCACTAATCACTCGGTGTTGTTGGATAGTTTTGAAAACTAAAGTTAAGTGTTGTTTTAAGGACATGTTTCAGTATGCTCGTAGACAGCCACTCTGAAGCGCTTAGAGGCGATACTAAAATTGTCAAAAAGTCGAGACAGGACCCATTGTCAAAATTTCTTAATCCACCACTCTAGTTCATCCAAAACAAACTATAAAATAGACTCAAAGTGCTAAATACCGGAATTATCCTTTAAGAAATTAATTGATGACAAATGCAACTAGAATTGCCTGTGACAGACTGTTACAGTGTGTTTTGTAACTGGTAGTGAGCTGTTACTCTGTTAAATCCTGTAGTAGGACATTAACAAAAAGCCACATTTGTCTCACATATATAAAAGTCACATATCTTAGCAGAAAGTTGAAAATGTTGCGTTTACTTCGCACAAGAGCAGCCATTTTCCCGTTGCCATGGGAACGTTATGAAGTGACTTAATAATGTGACGTGATCATCATCGAAAAGCTGTAAAACAGGAAGCACACATTTTGTAGCATATTCCTTTTGTAAAGCTACAGCACTTGTTTGACTCAATGTTTTGTAAGTTTGAGCCATGTGTTTATTAATGTCTGAAATTAAACAATATGAGAACTTAAATATTCCAGCACTTTCTGTGATGTTTTATGCTTGTTGAAGTGACATCCAATAATTTCCTCAGTGCATAACTTACATTTCATGGACATATTCTCCATCTGTAAATGTTAGTGTAAAGATTCGGTCCATAAGCTCTTTATCAATTTTAAGTTTGGGGATAGATATTCAATAACTATTAATCTATGATCAACAAATTATTGAATACAGTTTGAACCGGGTCATTACGTTAATAAATTACCCACAAAGGGGTGTACAGCGTACCCGTCTGTTCAGGGTAAGTATATAACAATTAAACACAACGAATTATGGTTAATTATTAATATACATCCTACACAGAGGAATGGCTGATCTTCAACAATACCAAAGCATTTGACCCCTCCTCGCTCATTCACACGTCCGCCGTGTAGTCAGGCTAGAGGATACCAATGACTTATGGTCTATTTTAGCTTAAATTAACTGACAATGTTTTGTGCACTTAAACGATTATCAGATTGTAGCTAGGATCTTTATATTAAAGAGGCTTTGTTATACGAGCAACAACCACAGAGTCAATAAAGTATAAAATGAGGTTTAATGAATGAACTACACTACATGTAAACAGGATATAGATTAAACAAAATGAAGTAAAAACAATAAGAAAGGAAAAACACAAGGAAAATACAATTGCTAGCACAGTTTAGAGTAGACCCGTTGGAGACAGCCACAGGAGATATACTTTACAACGTCTAAATTTTGTATTGAACAAGTTTTTGCATTCAGACCTGTAAGTTCTTGGTGTGCGGGCGGCGTCCAGAGATGGAGGGCGGGTTTCTTTGACTCCAAGCGTGGTTGATTCGCGGGAGATTCAAACGTTCTGGCTTAGTTCTGTATGCGTGAAGAGAGTCTCTTCACCGGAGTGCTGGAAGACTTACGAAACGCACGTGGAGGTCTCAGTCGGGAGACGAGAACACTAAGAACAGACTAGCTATGCGCAAAATGAAACGAAGTTAAAGTAAAACAGGAACATTGAAATAAAATACGAAGATTACAAAGAATACACAGGAACAGGATACACACGGACAGAGAGAGAGAACGATTGTCTCTGTTGGGGATTTTAAAGATGAGCTGGGCACGCCTGGGTAAGGCGCGCCGACCAATGATAGCATCCCATATCGAGGAGCGCGTACGCCCCCTGAGTGGGTGGTGTTTCAGAGTCAATTTGCAACTTATGACCAAGAAGAAAATTAAGCTTACTTTGGTAATAGCATATGCATGTAGTTATACATTTCACGATATGGATATACAGCTTAATAGATGGATCAGATTTGTAGGATTACAACGATATCAAACATTTCACATCACAGACGTACGATTACAGAGTTACATCTGGAGGCACATATTCAGGCATTCATAAGGATCGTACATTCCTGAAAACATTCGTAATACAAGTTTGCACATTTACAGTTCTTCTACCTGTATTTTGACACACTGAAGATGTTTTAGTGACGACTTAAGGGAGAAAGTTAGAGTTCATCTGTATGTGTGTGCGAGAATGTATATTGCGTTCGGCGGGAAAAACAGACAAAGCAACGTATGTTCTGCGCTTCCCCCCCCCCCCCTCGTTTCCGTCCGGGGTGGGGAGAAGAAGGCCTGTTTGTTGTCTCAAGTGAGGAAACCCGTTGTTCGGGGACCGCTCTAAACCATTTGTCAACATAAAAGTCCAAAGTCCATTTGTTCCCTAGACTCATCGGCGCCTATTTGGGAGATAGGAGTCCCCAGGCTTGACCACATGGCCTTTTAGGAATGTTTGTTAAAGCTGTTGCCCTTTTAAATTTGTTGCGAGTTCGTGACTCAATAAAAGAGAATTAATGAAAGCTCCAGAATCTCTACAGTTTTCCCCCCTTTCGGGAGATGATGTCCCTGGGGAGAGATCGTCTGCCGACAATCATTGCATGGGAGGATGGAAGGTGAATCATGAATTCGGATAACAGGTGATTATCAGGGCTGAGGGCTTAGCTCAATGAGGTTACCGGCGGCTTCTTGCGTGTTATCCTCCTTTCGGGGGTTTCGTCGGAAGCCTCCGGACACGGCTTTGGAGAGCCTGACGGTAGATGCTCGTGTCTCGTTGAGTCTCCTGTACAGGATGAAAGCCAAGCCCAATTTTAGGATGTGACTGACTACCATAGAGAGGCAGAGCGCAGTGTCGGCTGCGGTCCAGGCTCGGGCAACAGGTGAAGCAGTCAAAGTGGGCTGTCGAGACAAAGCTTGTAGGGCGGAGTCAAGAGGAGCAATGTCAATTAGTTGTGACCCCCCTGTCTCAATTTCCAGTTCCAGCTCTGGACTCAGGGTGAAATTGTGGTCCTTGAAGAAGGAGGGAATTTCCAATTCTGTTTCGTACTCGTGGCTCGGAAGATGATACAATGCCAGATCGTCTACGTGGAGGATGGCACCTTTAGGTACTTGAATCCACATGCTCTGGTTGAGCAGGCTGACATGGGTGGCGGTGTCATGCTGGTCATAGGTGAGAGTGGCAGTGAGTACCGGAGTGTTGACGAGCCACCGGTCACCGATGATCTCTGCTCGGGTTTCTTCCACTTGTATGCGAGGCTTAGCTTCAGCAGGGCAGCGGTTGTCGCTGGACATGGTTTGCAGTCCGCAAATTCCATCAGTGTTATCTCTAAGGAAGGGTTTGCTAGGGCACAGATAATGAATGTCTTTCGTCAAGGTGCACATGTGCAGGTTTGGAGCCAGGTACAGCTGAGGATCGCTGTCGTGGTAGGCTACCACTTCTGAAGTGCAGATCTTGATGTGCGTGTTACCTTTCCAAAACCCGACGTTGACAATGTCTTTGAGTCTGTAGATTCGGCTTGACTCGATGATGGGTAAGTTCAGGAGGAATCCCATTTCTCTCTGTTCTGGGTCGACATAGAGTGGGATGGCGCTGCCCAGAGAGTAGGCCAGGTGTACTTGGAGCGGATCAGCTGGCGTGGTGATGGCGGAAGCCAGCACATTCTGGACAAGGCTCAGAGGTATGAGATAGGGTGGGATCCTACCCATGGCTAGGCTGTCAATAGATGAGCTCACCTCCCTTAACATGTCCGTCATCAGGGCGGTGACCAGCTGAGTTTGGGCAAAGTCATTTTGAAAAACAGTGAACAGCTGTTTCATGGAATTCACAGTCTGGTTCAACATGACGCTGTGGGTGTTGAGAATGACCACAGTTCCCCTTAAGGTCCTTCCGATGGTCTGCAGAGAAGCACTCTGCACGGTGAGCTGCTCTTTTAACTGGGGAATCTCTGTCTGGATTTCAGCCACATGTCTTCTCACGGTGGCTAGGTTAACAGCGTTGACGCTTGACATACCAATGTTGAACAGAGTTCCCACTGCAGCTGCGGCTCCCAGGAGAGCTCCCAGGAATCGTTTTGGGCGGCGGTTGTGTCCACCTAATTCTGCTTGGGTGACGGTCATCTTTTCAAGTTGATTCAGCATGTGCCTGACATCGGCCTCGGCGTGGGCGATGGCGTCCTCTGTCCATCGGGCTCCAGCCCAGCTGTACTGGGCTACTGCGCTGGGGTAATGTGCCCGGTACACGTTGCGGGGGTCGAGTCGAACGTACACCTTCTGGGTGTGGGTCCGACAGTTGGTGATCAGGAGGCCTGGTTGCTCCCTCAGTACGATGCCTGTCGCCGGACCTGGTGTGATGACGTCAGGTGGCGGTTGCCCTCTGGTGGACTGGAGGCACAGGAATGCGAACCATAACAGCATCCTAATAGCGGTAAAAGGGGAGATGTGGGGAGAGAGGGAGAGAGAGAGAGAGAGAGAGAGGCAGTGTGTCAGCGGGAGTTGTCCTTGGTTGGACAGGGCAGTCTTTTTACTTTGTGGGCGGCGACTGGGTTTAGGTCGCCTTGGCCCATCTTTCGCCACATCTTGCTGTTGGCATGTCGCTTGTTTCAGTGTCTTGTCAGTGACTCTGGTGCTGTGGTTTGCAGCGCATGATGCGTCGCGGACGTACATTGGCCTCATCCCCCCTTTGCGCCATGGCAACACAAGCCTTTGCGTTGTGGTGTCCGATGGTGCACAGTAATGACTGTTGTTCTGTGCACGCAGCATGTGCTTGGTGTCATGCCTTGGTCCGAGTAACTGGTTGTTAGTTAGTGTAGACGGCGTGCGAGGGTGGTTGGAGGGGTCAGAGAGGCGGTAAAACAAAGTCTTTATTGTGTCCGAAGCCCGCTTGTCTGCTATGCTGGGCATTGTAAATGGCGGAGCCCGCGGAAGCGGCTGTGAGGTAGGCAGTTTAGTCCGTAAAGGTGTCAAGCAGTGTGTGGTCGCTTCATATAGCTGCAGGTCAGTCATGACCTTTGGGCAGGTGTCACAGTCTTTAGGTAGCTGAAAGGTGCAGGGTAGCACAGTTGAAACTTGACCTGGTGCTGAGTTTGGCTTTGCTGTAGTTCTCGTGACCTCTGTGACCTGCCAGTCTGGCATTGGTGGCCTGTGTGACTGGAGGGGGAGGGGTTCTTGAACTTGGGCCCAGATCATCAGGTGTTTGAAGTCTAGTAAAGGCTCAAAGCGCTCTAGCAGATCTTTGCCAATCAGGAAGGGGTAAGTGTCCATTTGTGAGATGTACACTGGGTGGGTAAGACTGAAAGGACCAAGTGTCAGGTGGATGGGAGCTACCTGTTCAAGCCGGATGTCGTTCTGGCTGTACGACTGCACGTTCAGCTCACAATTCTGAGATTTTAAAGTTCTGTTCTGCTTGTTAGCTGCAAATCTGAGTCTTTCAAAAAGTTCGGCTGATATCAAAGTGAGATCTGATCCGGTGTCAACCAGAGCTTCGAGCTTTATCTCATTTTCCAAGGTGATAGAAAGATACAGCTTGCGTGCTAGTCCTTTTTCGACCAGGCTCCCTAGGAGCTTTAATGTGGGGCTTGTGTGATGATCGGTAAGCAGTTAGGGTCCGTGTCTTGGGATTCGTTGCGGAGACACACGACCAAAACAGCACTTTCTGGTATCTCGGTGGTTTGCTCACTGGTATGCTGGGTTGGATTGTCTGCTTCTGGCTGTGCGGTTGTTGACAGCAGTGAGTGGGTGTCGCTGTCACTTGGTGTTGTGACAGCTGGTTCTGTGGTCTGTGTCAGGAAAACAGTGTTCGTGGTGCTTGGTTCAGCACTTACGCTTAGACATAGGATGCCTGGCTCGTCCCTCCAGTCTCCCTTGTGAAGTTTCTCGTGCAGAATCTCTTCAGCACCTTTAGGATCTCTGCTGTCTCTGATGTGGTTTCCCCCTTTTGGTTGTGGGGTGGCCGTGGGCTGCCGTATGATCTGTCAGAGCGCCCGCTCTGATGCTTAGGACGAGCACCATCGCGGTTGCGTTGCCCTCTGCTGGCTTGAAACGGTCTTGGCTCGTTACTAGAAAGTCTGTTAGTGTGGTGTTGTGGGGTGCCCTGTAGTGACAGCTCTGAGTGCTGATCAGTGATAGGGCAGATAGAGGGAGTTTTTACAGTCTTTTCAGAAGCAATTTTCTGCTTGATGAACGCTTTGTGGGCGAGATCCCTCAGTTGCTGGGTAGACATTGTGCGAGGACAGGCCAGGACCCCTAAGTGATGGCTCACAGTGGGATGCAGGTTGCGAGAAACAAAGTTCTGAAGTTAAAGTCCTCCTCCATCCCGGGATCATTCCGTGCCCCAAAGTATGCTTGTCGGAGGCGAGTGTAAAAGGCCTGCAACGTTTCCAAGCGTGCCTGCTTGAGGCTCATCGCGGTGATGAGTCCTTGATCGGTGTCTGGATCAGAGAATTCCCTGATGAACGCCTGTCGCAGTTGTTGATAATCCGACTTGACTGTGTCTGGTTGGCGATCCAGAAAACTGCGTACATCCCGACTAGACGTAATCCGAAGCAGGTATAACCGGTCCCACGGGGTGACATGGGGAACAGCGTATAGGTGGAAATCAATGTCTTTTAAGTAGGCATGCACATCGTGGCCTCCGGCAGGGTCTGGGGTGAAGGTCGGAATGTTCCTGGCAAGCTAGTCCAGTTCTTTAAAGTCCATGCCGTGGTAAATGGCAAGGGTTGGCTGTGACGCACCTCCTTTTCCTGAGGGCGAGGGCTCTTGCAGGCTGTCCATTGATGTCTGGGACGGTGGATGTCCGTCTCCTTTCACCGTTCTGTGTTCTTGGCTGAAGTGTGCAGACTGACCGGTCAGGGAGAACTTGGTAGTGTGTGTCTCCCTTTCCCGGTCACTCTGAAGTTTATAAGAGTGTTTTAACTCACGGTGGACAGCGTCGAGCTCATCTTTATAAAGTTCTTTTTGCTGGATAAGTTCATTAATTTCAGCTCTGGCCGCCTTTAAGTGTTTCTCACAGGCTTTGGCTTCTCTTTCTTTTAATGCATTGAATGCTCTCTCGAGGAGAGCTTCACATTGTTGCACGTTTTCGGTGCGTGTCTCTCTGGCTTTCCTTTCTTTTAATTCCTTTTGGTCGGCGTCTAGACGAAGGCTTTCCAGAGCAGTTTGAAGTTCTTCTACTTCTTTCCGTAGCTCTGGGTCCGTTTCCTCCTCGTCCCGCTCCTCTTTCTCGAGCTGTAACTGGTCTAGCCGACTTTGGGTCTTTGCTTGGTCGCGCCGGGCCTCCTCCGCTTGGAGACGTAGAGTTGCCGTCTCCTGTTCCAGGTCGATGGCGTGTCTCTCATGAAGGCGGCCTTGTGCGACGAGTGTGTGGGCCAGGTTTCCCACGATTCGGGCCCATTCTTTGTGGTTGTAGCTTTGCGTTGGGTCGTGTCTCATCAGCAGGTCCAGGTCGGTGTCCAGCTGCGCCTGGTTCCGGGGCTCGGAGTCGCCGGTATCCTCGGGCAGGACGGTGGCTGTCATGGCCTTCAGCCATGTCTCAAGGCTGTCCCAGTGGGCTGCGGGGCTGGGAGACCGGGACATGCTGGCTCACTGCAGGCGAGAGGAGCACAACACACACAAACAAAACACACAGAGACCAAATACAAATTTGTTCTACAATTTATGCGCTTATACCCTTAATACGGGCGATGCCGTTTACGGTACTTTGACTAACTGATGCAGGCAGTTAGGTAGGGACAAATTGTTTAGGTCAGCGCAGGGCCTAAATAAAGATTTTGACAGGACCGGAGCCTAGTAGGTCACGGTTGGTGCTAACGGCTCGGCTGTCAGTCTGTTATTTAGCTCTCCTGGGGTGTCTCTGTAGGCTCTGTCTCTGGTGACCTGGAAGGCACAGTTCACACAGAACAGAGAGAAGTAACAGAAGAATAGCAAGAAAAACTTAAAGTGAGATTTAGACAATAGGAATTAATGGATCTGTTAAGACAGAGTAAACGATAGTACAGAAATGGTTACGGGAACTAAGAGGGCTTGAGCCGACTATGTGTGGTTTTCTGAAAAAAGGGGTGGACACTCTTAAATGTCACGGGAGGATATCTAATATTCTTGTGGTTTATACTAAGTGGATGTCTTTGCTTTACCTTAATTTAGCTCGTCTGGGGTGACCTGAAATCACACTAGCGGGAGCCAGCGTCGAGGACAATCTTTCCGTCGCTCCAAGCACTTAACCGAGATGTCCACGGCCTCTCCTGTGCGTCAACCACCGTGCGCCCTCCCAAACAACATAGACTTTAACACAACTGGCACGCCCGGGAGGTCACCTGCTTACGACACTGCAAAGGGGACTTTTCCCCAGAACCCTCTTTCGAGTGGCCCCCTATTAGGCCCCGGTTTGTGTACTAGGTCCGAAATTGCCTTGTGTCTTATCGCGTGGTGAGCCTCCCCTTTTTGGGAGCGCCAAATTGCTGATGTCTTATTGCGTGCCGCACCAATGGAGAGACAGGGAGGTCCGCGACTCACCCACAGCAAGCGTTGGTTACGCCGGTCAGACGACCCCGCCCACTGGACACCAACCAGATATGACGGTCAGATCACACCAGCGCAAGAGAAATCTACCTGTAGATAACAAATGTGATAGAGCAAGGTGAGTCTAGAATTACTTCAAAGCTTACTTTGTCTAAAACAAAATTGAGTATCTGTATGTGTAGAAACTACAAAACCTTGTTACCTAATGGGAGAGAGAGAAGCAGAGAGGGAATTGTGACACTGTTAGTTGTCAGAATAACCTACGGAGAAGGGTCAGTGAGTAAGGCAGGATAAACACAGGAGTAAGTAGGCTGTAGTGGCGGTTTTGGGCCACAAGAGGGGGTACTTTCCAGTGGTTAGCCGGCTAGGGAAACAACTTAATTGAAATTGTAAGTCAACTGGTTTGAATTCAATTCAAATAAGCATAGACGGTGATGTTGAATAACACCTAAGATAGTGTGGGTACCGTCGTGATAGAAATATCACTTAAGAGACGGCAGGGTTGAGTGCGAGAAAGAGAAAAAAAAAAAAAAAAAAAATTAATAATAAAAAAAATTATATATTTTTTTTTGGAAGAGAAATTTTTTTTTTTTTTTAAATTCAATAAAAAAAATTAATAAAAAAAAAAAATTAATAAAAAAAATTATTAATTAATTTTTTTTGGAAAGACAATTAATAAGAGTTATCAATTTATTAAAACAAATTATCAAACTCATTAATTTATCGAGAAGGAAAAAGGTAAAGAATTTAATAAGATTTATTGATTTATCTGACGGACAATCAATAAACTTATCCGGACAGAAAACGAAATCAAGTAGAATTGTTCGTAACCTAATTCATAAAGTGAAGTGAGAATTTAATTCAGTTTTACCTTCAAAGTTTTTCTTTAGACCAATCTGAATGAGACTATGAAAATTAACGGATGGATTACTTCTAATGCTAATCACGACTGCTGTAAGGTAATCAGTGACAGCCTTAGAACAACCCAACTGAAAATAGGCTGGAATCTCAAACAGAAATCGAGAATTACAAAGAGCTGACTCAGCGTTGAAGGCCACAAGGGGGCGTTCCCCGTGAGTCACTTCCTGTGAGGAACTACAAATGACTTAGAAAGGAAAAACTCAGGAGAGAGTGACCTTATCTGAGAGCGTCCATACGGTGGCGCTATTACGCTCACGTCGAAGAAGAGGGTGTGGCGGTGATTTAGGACTGAGGCGCAAGGCTGCGCTCTAGTGTTCAGCAACAGAATCACAACCACACGCTTCAATTGTACCTTTTTAGGGCACGCGCAGAATCCTATATACTGCATATAATTTAGACTCAGGCGGATTTACAGTGCTATGTTCCACGGGTTTAGTAAAGCAGATTTAATTCACTGCACTTACATAACAATACCAACAGGAATTGACGTCTGTGGTTTTAACTCTCAATACATTTATCATTTAGCACTTTAATGATTTAAAATGTTTTGGTTTAACGTTTGGTTAGCTCAGCCAAAGTTGAAACCAGGAGTTTTCGTTAATCTAACGATTATATATATCAGGCCTTTTAGGTTGAATACAGGAGCATCGCTGTGTTCAATTCCTCTATCGCACTGCTCAAAAGATTCTCGTTTTGAAGACAGGCTGATCAAAGAAAATATCTTAACATGTAAACGTCTTTACAGAGGTAATATCTCTTTTGTTGCGAACTACAGTTTACATTCAATACTTTAACCGTGAATATCAGTATAACGAACTGTAATTCATTTTAGCAATTACAACGATTACACGCTTAGGTGAATTTAGCAGTTTGTAATGTGCTCAGCTGAAACTTGGCTTTCAGCTTGCAACATGCGCGGCGCGCGGCGCGCTCGCGTTTCTTAATCAAAACCCAACAAAATACACAATATTGCCACTGCATTAATTGCTCACACAACAAAGCTTAAAATATTGCCTATCAATTCTCCACCAAAAATATGTAAAGATTCGGTCCATAAGCTCTTTATCAATTTTAAGTTTGGGGATAGATATTCAATAACTATTAATCTATGATCAACAAATTATTGAATACAGTTTGAACCGGGTCCTTACGTTAATAAATTACCCACAAAGGGGTGTACAGCGTACCCGTCTGTTCAGGGTAAGTATATAACAATTAAACACAACGAATTATGGTTAATTATTAATATACATCCTACACAGAGGAATGGCTGATCTTCAACAATACCAAAGCATTTGACCCCTCCTCGCTCATTCCACACGTCCGCCGTGTAGTCAGGCTAGAGGATACCAATGACTTATGGTCTATTTTAGCTTAAATTAACTGACAATGTTTTGTGCACTTAAACGATTATCAGATTGTAGCTAGGATCTTTATATTAAAGAGGCTTTGTTATACGAGCAACAACCACAAAGTCAATAAAGTATAAAATGAGGTTTAATGAATGAACTACACTACATGTAAACAGGATATAGATTAAACAAAATGAAGTAAAAACAATAAGAAAGGAAAAACACAAGGAAAATACAATTGCTAGCACAGTTTAGAGTAGACCCATTGGAGACAGCCACAGGAGATATACTTTACAACGTCTAAATTTTGTATTGAACAAGTTTTTGCATTCAGACCTGTAAGTTCTTGGTGTGCGGGCGGCGTCCAGAGATGGAGGGCGGGTTTCTTTGACTCCAAGCGTGGTTGATTCGCGGGAGATTCAAACGTTCTGGCTTAGTTCTGTATGCGTGAAGAGAGTCTCTTCACCGGAGTGCTGGAAGACTTACGAAACGCACGTGGAGGTCTCAGTCGGGAGACGAGAACACTAAGAACAGACTAGCTATGCGCAAAATGAAACGAAGTTAAAGTAAAACAGGAACATTGAAATAAAATACGAAGATTACAAAGAATACACAGGAACAGGATACACACGGACAGAGAGAGAGAACGATTGTCTCTGTTGGGGATTTTAAAGATGAGCTGGGCACGCCTGGGTAAGGCGCGCCGACCAATGATAGCATCCCATATCGAGGAGCGCGTACGCCCCCTGAGTGGGTGGTGTTTCAGAGTCAATTTGCAACTTATGACCAAGAAGAAAATTAAGCTTACTTTGGTAATAGCATATGCATGTAGTTATACATTTCACGATATGGATATACAGCTTAATAGATGGATCAGATTTGTAGGATTACAACGATATCAAACATTTCACATCACAGACGTACTATTACAGAGTTACATCTGGAGGCACACATTCAGGCATTCATAAGGATCGTACATTCCTGAAAACATTCGTAATACAAGTTTGCACATTTACAGTTCTTCTACCTGTATTTTGACACACTGAAGATGTTTTAGTGACGACTTAAGGGAGAAAGTTAGAGTTCATCTGTATGTGTGTGCGAGAATGTATATTGCGTTCGGCGGGAAAAAAAGACAAAGCAACGTATGTTCTGCGCTTCCCCCCCCCCCCTCGTTTCCGTCCGGGGTGGGGTGAAGAAGGCCTGTTTGTTGTCTCAAGTGAGGAAACCCGTTGTTCGGGGACCGCTCTAAACCATTTGTCAACATAAAAGTCCAAAGTCCATTTGTTCCCTAGACTCATCGGCGCCTATTTGGGAGATAGGAGTCCCCAGGCTTGACCACATGGCCTTTTAGGAATGTTTGTTAAAGCTGTTGCCCTTTTAAATTTGTTGCGAGTTCGTGACTCAATAAAAGAGAATTAATGAAAGCTCCAGAATCTCTACATTAGAAAGTCAAGAAAATATTTCCATTTTGCTGCCAGGAGTGGACGAGCTTCTGAAAGCTAAACTTCCGTCAACGAGTGCCGCCAAACAGACGAAGCACAATAGAATAGCAGCGCAATAATTCTGACTAAAATATACATTAAAATGTAAAATATGCTAAAAATATTTGTTGTTGTTGGTGAACATAAATGTACAATGTAGAAGTGTATTTTTATGATAGCAGTTTTGTTTTTATTTATTTTCATTTTTAGTTTAGTGAATTCAACTTCTTCAAAAAGCATTTTTTTGTTTTTAGATTGTAATATTACAATGTTTAAAAGTAATGTGATTTGACCCCTTTTTTGCACATGAACAGATAGACTGCACGGTTACATTAACTATGTTTGTTTTCATAGCCTTCAATATGAACATCGTTTGTAGGACAATATTGGTCAGGATGTGAAATAAAAAAATTAATTAAATACAGATTTTTTTTAAAAAAAATTCAAATAGAAAAAAAAATGTAAATACTGAGATTATACCATATATTGCACAGGTAGTTTAATCACTGCTCTGTAGATATAACCCTTTCCCCAAATTATTTTATTCTAGCTTCATGCATTCTTTTTGTCAACACTTTAAATTAATGTGGGCAAATTTCATAAAATAAAGCAACGCTTTGAGCAAAAACTTTTGTCAAAGACTACATCCAGATGGGATTCAGGACGATGATTAAAACACAGATGGAGTCGATCGAGTCCATCAACACCTCAAAGCTTCACAGTCCTGAAGCTCATCCTGGGTCCACATTTCATTCAGTAACTTTAGGCCGTTTGATTTATATGCTGATTAATGTTGGTGATCGTGTTATTTTACATGTGCATATTACATATGATATCGCTTGTTTCTGCTTCTTTTTCACATGTGTTTTGATCTGTTTAAAGCTGTTATTGATGTTTGCAGCACAATATTTGACCAGAAGGATCAAATTGACAGTTATTTTCATCAGTTACTGCTCATTAGTGTCACAGTTACCAGCAGTGTTGTGCAAGTTACTTCCAAACTGGAATACATTATATATTACATGTTACTGTTATTTAAAAGTAATTCATTACCTTACAATATTACTGTCTCAGAATTGTAATGCGTTACATTACTCCTGTATTACTTTTGAGTTACTTTCACCAAAATAACTATACAGAAGTAGAACTTAACATTCTAAAATGACTAGGGCTTTAACGATATGCGATATGAAACCGAAATCGCGACACTCAGATCCACGAACCTGCAGAATCGCGACACACCCCTTCCAACTCCAAGTCAAGAGTTATCCATACCGTTCAGATCCAATGCTACCACATCTTTAAATTACTATCAGCAGTGGTGTAGTCTAGTTTTTTGTAGTGAGTATACTGTGATATACCAGAAAATTCTTGTGAAGTGACTCTCATAAAAGCTCTGCAATGAAGTTCAAATGTGTGCATGTTCTCCTCATAGACGCTGAAAACACCACGAGTGTCACGCGCGCGTCAGTGTGTAGTGTTCAGTGTGTAGTAGGCTAGAGCACACATTGAGCGCTCATTCACAGAAACACGCAGAACATTCAGAGTTTATTTCAATAGCAGTCTTTTTGAGCTTTAATATTCATAGACACTTAGTAAATATCGAGATTTGATTCTATTAGCCTACTTTTGATTTATTCATTCAAAAATGGCTAAATTGCGTGACGTTCCGCTTTACAGTAGCCTAGGTTATTTGTTACATTTGTTGCTGGCTTCCGCGATTCGATCCGTGTCGCTGCGCAAACACAGACGTCACGGCGGGGTGAATTTATGAATGAAAATTCTTTCACAAAACGATGTTGTTACGAATCCTCACGCGTTTTAAAGTGGGTATACGGAGATCTTTGACATTTCCTAGTGGGTATACGGAAATCCTTGACATTTTCTAGTGGGTATACGGCGTATACCTGCGTATCACGTAGACTACACCACTGACTATCAGTATTATTTGAAGTTAACTTAACATTATAAAATACGTAGACCTACACCACAAAACAAGTTGAGGATAAATTATTTAAAATTTGGGAATTCCAGCGTTATGGACATGACATTTGCTGTCAAAACTTGAAAAATAAATTCTCAGAAAATGCATTAATACCAAAATATTGAAACGTCTGTTTATCCATAGGCTCCTCCCTGAAAGGAGTCCAGACATTAGAAAAATATCAGTCTACACATGCATTTTATATTTAATATTAGGGAAATAGACAGTCATGCGTGACAAAAAAATCTTTAACTTTTAGGAGGCAACGATTTTTGTTGTTGTAATTTTGTGAATTACACTGCGCAAATCGGATGAAGAAGGGTTGGCTCTCCACAGAACATAAAATATTCTTTTTATTTTATTTTTCGTGTTCGCATTTATGAGGAAAAAACAATGTTACAGACGTTACAGTTCTCCGTTACGGACGCGAGCGCTTTGCAGCGGCACTAAAAGACTGCTTTAAAACTTTCACAAAGACCTTACACAGAAGACACAAAGCCTTTCTTTAAAGTGAATTTCGTTTTGTATTAATTGTAATTTAATTTTAATCAATGTTTGATCAACCAATTGCCTGGATTTTATAAATAAGAAGTAGGCTAAATATAGACAATTATAAATAATCACGACAGGAGGACAATTCACTCATAAATGAACCGAAACTCAGTGTATAAGGTAGCCTATTCACGGACCTGAAAAATATATCTATATTGAAATGTATACGTGTAAAACAGAACAATTCAAAACGAAAGAAAACAGACTGCTGTCTGCTTATGAAATGAAATGTGCATTTCTCTCTGGTGCACTAGCCTACTGCGAAGATCGCGAGTCAGCATCGTCAACTTCATCTTGACTTTATTAATAAACAATTAAAATGTCTCCTTGCTATATTTGACATATTCATAATCATTGCTTTTGCTGGTTCTTTGTGACAGCTTTTAGGTGCTTTATCGGCAGCGCCGCTGCCCTTACATGAACGCGTCACCACCGCATCAAAAACATGATTGCGTGATGAAAACATGAAAAATACCACATAAACATAGCCTAACTGTTTAGAAAGAAAACACAGAACGAATAGCCTAATGCGCATACGTCCATCTCGCGAATGTACAGTCTTCTTCATGCCATCTTCACCATTAGCCGCTTCTCCACTGGCCAGCACGAGCACAGAGGCCGAAATCATACCTCACGGCACTCCTGTAAAAACTAAATCGCTATACAAATAGGCTATATCAGACGCTGCCATATAGTTTTTATTAACAGACTTGGACACCACACGCGGCTATTGACTGACCACAAACAGGTAATTTAGCGAAGGCTACTTGCATTTTTCATTTGTTAATGTCTTGCGGTCTTGCTGTGTATTTTTATTTTTTTTTACAATTAAAACTAAAAGTCTGTTGTAACTTGTAACGCAAGCCTTACTGAACATGTACCGAGTAAAATATTACTGAAAATTGATTAGTAATGCCTTACACTACTGCGTTACAGCAAAAAGTAATATGTTACTGTAATGCATTACTATTGTAACGCGTTACTCCCAACACTGGTTACCAGCTGGTTGACCACCAGAGGGCACTCCTTCTCTGACCTTTGCCACTCAGCCATGAACTTCAGTTCCCATAACCTTTGCCCGGACTAATCACTAATTATTGCATTCACCTGTGTGTCATTATTGCATTCACCTGTGTTACATTGTTTGTCTCACCCTATTTATACCATGTTCTCTCTGCCATTTCTCATTGAGGTTTTGTAATTGTCACACGGCATTCCTGAGCACTCTCCCTTGTGTTTTTGTTCTTTTGTGGATTGTTTGCAAGTGTTTTTGACCCTTTGCTTGGCATGACTACGATTCTGGATTTTTCCAATAAAGCTGCGCTTGGATCTCAGCTAGTCTCAGAGCTTTCGTGACAGTTAGATCAAGTATTCTGCCTGCTTTAAATCAGACACAGAGATAAAGTAGTGTGTAAGATTACATTTATTTGAATGAACGAATTATAGCATTTATTTGAATTAGAGAGAGATTTGTACCCGTGTCTGTGCAGCTTCTCTCTATTAACAACGAAGCTGTAAGTTTAATTACTTCAGTATAGCGATGAAACCACTTCATTGCTGAGAAAAATAATTGAGCGATTCAGTTGCAAAGCTATTTTATTACTTAAAGTTGCGGGAGCGTTGATATGTTTCTGTGTTAGCAGCGCAATCCTCTCTCTCTCTCTCTCTCTCTCTCTCTCTCTCTCTCTCTCTCTCTCTCTCTCTCTCTCTCTCTCTCTCTCTCTCCTCTCTCTCTCTCTCTCTCTCTCTCTCTCTCTCTCTCTCTCTCTCTCTCTCTCTCTCTCTCTCTCTCTCTCTCTCTCTGTGCATGCTGGGAGTGTTTGGTGAGGGTGGCGTTGAGTGAGAACTGAGCAGCAAACTTTTTTTTCTTTTTCTTTTTTTTTCCCTCTTTCCTTGACTTTTTTTCCCTAACCTTTTTTCTTCTTTCTTGTTGTATGTTCTGATTTGTTTTTGTTAGTAAGCGTTTTTTTGTTGTTGAGTGCAACAAAGTTGCGCGATAGGATGGCGTCTCCAGAGACGCCATCTCTATCTTTGCAGCATGGCGTGCGGTGTGTACCTGACGACGGTGTTATGGTGGAGGATGTTCTCGTGGCAGTGGGAGATGAGGTAGGGTTTGAAAGTATTGTTTTTGCCTCCCGGATGAATAAAGCGGTTGTTGTATTTGTAAAAGAGAAAAACATTGCTAGCAGGTTGATTGAAAATGGTGTTGTCATACGTGATAATCTTGTGCAAGTTACTCCGCTTTATGCACCTTCCAGCAAAATCATTATTTCAAATATTCCGCCTTTTATTTCTAATTAGGCGTTGGAACGCGAATTACTGAGATTCGGCAAGTTTGCTAGCGAGTTCAGAACGATCTCTTTAGGTTGTAGACATCCGTCTTTAAAACATGTTCAGTCTTTTAGAAGACAGGTGTATATGTTTTTGGACTCTCCAGAAAATACATTGAATGTTTCTTTCCATGTAAAGTGTGAAAGAAAATTATATATGGTTTATGCAACTACTGGTAATTTGCGGTGTTTTGATTGTGGTGACATAGGCCATAAACGAATTGCGTGTCCACAAAAGGCGAAAGGTGGAGCGAACCAAATTGTTTCAGAGGGGGAGGTTGATGCTATGATCACCTCAGAAAAGTGTGCTGACAATGAAATAGCAGGTCCTTCTGGGTTACAATCAGACACTGGCACAGTAACGCGCGTCATCTCTGAGCCAGAGACTGCTGTGCCGATACAGTCGGCTGAGTGCAGCGCAAGTGAAGTCACTCGTAGCGGGGATGCTGAGAACGCCACAGCTAGTGTTATTGTACCAGGTAACGGCAACGTTGAGCAAAGTGACGATAATGGTAAGGATTCTGATGAAATCAATCCGAGTGGGTCATTAACTATAGGCACTGATATTATTGATGCAATATCTGATGATACAGATTCCATTGATATTGATAGCTCACATGGAGATTTTCAAAAGGAAATGTCATTATATTCCCTTGAGGAGATAAATCTTTTTTTGGATGATACCTTTGGCACACAGGTGAATGTTAAATAATTTTTCCCCGACATTGAGAAGTTTGTTAGGTCTGTTACCGTTTTTCAAAAAGCAGTTGGTTTTGATCTTTTGAGTGAAAAGAAGCGTTTTCGCCTAAATAAGCATCTTGCAGTGATAAGAAAATGTAGGAAGGAAAAGAAAAAGGTTTCTTGAAAAACTGATCAGAGATGCATCACATGGGGTTTCTCTCTTTTCTTCTTTTTCCGTTATGTCGGTCTTTCTTCCTCTTAAATATATATATGGATATTTTAAGGGTGGGCTCCATTAATGTTAATGGTGGGAGGGATAGACATAAACGTGATTTGTTGTTGGAAAGCATACAGTTAAAAAAACTAAATGTTGTATTGCTTCAGGAAACTCATAGTGATGTAGACAATGAATCCGATTGGAAAATGTGCTGGAAGGGGCAACAGATTTTTAGTCATGGGACAAATTTTAGTGCAGGTGTGGCGATTATTTTTTCTCCGGAAACAAGAGTAAATGTTTTAAGTTCCGAAGAAGTTATACAAGGTCGTCTTGTTTTAGTGAAGGTGGAAATCGAAGGGTTTCTTTTTTGTCTTATAAATGTGTATGTACCGAATGTGGGACATGAGAGAATTACATTTCTTAAGATTCTAAGTGGAATACTGAAACAGTGCCACAATAATGATAATGTGATAGTTGGGGGAGACTGGAACTGCACAGAAAATTTTACAATTGATCGAACTTCTGAGGAACCTCATATGCAATCTTCCATTTACCTGTCTAAATTAGTAAAAGAAACTGAACTTTTAGATATGTGGAGGATCAAACATAATACTGCTAGACAGTATACGTGGGTAAAAGCATCTGACAATAGAGTGTGTGCTGCTCGGTTGGACAGAATCTACATATCTAGATGTTTCAGTAATCGGGTCATTGAGTGCTCAATTATACCAGTGGGGTTTTCAGATCATCACATGGTTTTCATGTCATTGGTCTTGTCACAGTCTTCTAGGAAAACGTCATATTGGCACTTTAATGCAAAGTTATTACAAGATGTTATTTTTTGTAAACATTTTGTAGTTTTCTGGGAATATTGGAAAAAAAGGAAGCATACTTTTGAGAATTTAAGACAGTGGTGGGAAATTGGAAAAACACAAATACAAATGTTTTGTCAGCAATACACAGTTAACTCTTCAAATATTATAAAAAAAGCTATTCAAACTCTTGAAAAATCTATAGATTCAATAGAGAAAGATTTGTTGGATGGACATGATCCTGGGTTGTCTCACTGTTTACAACAAAAAACAGTGGGGTCCTTTTTAAATGAAAGAGTGAAAGGAGCCTTGGTGAGATCCCGTTTTATTTCAGTAAATGAGATGGATGCCCCAAGTGCATATTTTTTTAACTTGGAGCGTTCGGTAGCACAGCATAAACAAATGGCCTGCCTTCATCTGCCTGATGGACGGGTTACTACGAACATTGCAGAAATGCGTCGTCATGCAGTAGATTTTTATTCCTGTTTATATACTGCAGAACATTGTGACTCGGACTGTGCCGAAGAGTTATTTCAAAGTCTTCCTAAACTGGACTCTGACTCAAAGGCTGTTTTGGACTCTTTTTTAACTTTTGAGGAACTTTCATCTGCTGCCGCACAGCTCAGCTCTGGGCGATCCCCTGGTGTTGATGGTTTGACATCAGAGTTTTACAAACATTTTTGGAACCTTATTGGTGTGGATCTCTATGAGGTTTTCTGTGAATGTTACAAAGATGGAGTGTTGCCTGTTACATGTCGTCGTGCTGTTCTTTCATTACTTCCTAAAAAGGGAGATTTGTCTTTGCTAAAGAACTGGAGGCCTGTTGCCTTATTGACCACAGAATATAAGATTTTGTCAAAATGTCTCGCTAATAGGTTAAAGAAATATATACATACAATAGTGCATAAAGATCAGACATATTGCATACCAAATAGGTCAATAATGGATCTGTAGTGGCTTCCTTTCCTTCTTAAGCCACTTCCGTGAGGGAAAGTATGTTTGTCGCTACACCTGTTTTAACAAGACTTGAGATTTATTGTAACAAAAAGGTGAAAACTTAAAGACAAAACTCTGTGCTCCAAAACAAGCAGAGTGGTGTAATGTAGGTCAAAAAACTGTCTCCCTTCCCCTCTGCCCTTGCCACATCACTTCCTGCTTAAGATGGCTACCTTCAGGAAGTCCCCAAAAGGGGTGCAATTCTTTCCCTTTACCACAGGGGGGAGTGCAGACAGTAGTTACATACAGCGATGACATTAAGTAACATTATTAATAGCCTTATGGCTCCTACATTCCGGCCCCTTAATTGACGATGACAAGGCAATTATATAAAATATACATATATTGAGCCATATAAAGACATATTACAATGTACTTCAAGATTTTTTTTAAATCTGTTCATGCACAAAAAAAGTGTCCGAAATAGTCCAATGGAAAAATCAAAACAAAAAAAAGATTCAAAAATAATCCAATGAAAAAAATCAATGAAAAAGTTTCAAAATGTCCAAAAAATATTTTCCAAAAGTGGTGATAGTTATCTTCATCAAGAGAGCATGTCAACTCTGCAAGTAACTGAAATTACTATTTAGGGTTCCTCTTGAAGAAGACATAGTTTATTGATAGGTCTTTCCAGTATGTTGGACTTTGTTTTAACCAAGACACGGCGAACATGTCCTCTTTTGTCAGGCAAGATCTTTGTGATCCGTCCCATAGGCCAAGAATTTCTGGGTGATGTATCGTCCACTATAAGAACTATGTCCCCCGGCTTAAGATTTTTTCGCACTTCATGCCATTTCTGCCTCTCTTGCATCAGTGGCAGGTACTCTCTTGTCAATCTTTTCCAAAATAGATCACTGATATACTGGACTTGTCTCCATCTCCGTCTTGAATACAAATCACTTTTTATGAACAATCCAGGTGGCAGAATCGGTTTTCCTTTCTGCAGTAGGAGATGATTAGGTGTAAGAGGCTCGGGATCGGTGATATCATCAGATATTGTGGTAATAAGGCGATCGTTGACTATAGCCTCTACCTCACAGAGTGCTGTCTGTAGTCCCTCTTCATCTAAGGCTTGTTGTTTTAGGACGGAATACAGAGACTTCTTAATGATGCGGACAAGCCTTTCCCAAACGCCTCCGTGATGAGCCCCTGAGGGAGGATTAAAACTCCATTTGATTCCCTCGTTCAGCATTGCACGTTTGATCTTGCTGTTATCCAGCTGAGCGAGACAATCTCTAAGCTCTCGTTCGGCTCCTACGTAATTAGTTCCATTGTCTGATATCATTTCTTGAACTTGACCTCTTCTACATATTATGAACCTTCTCAAGGCCGAAATGCAGGAATCTGTATCCAGGGTAGGGCTGCAACTAACGACTATTTTAATAGTCGACTAGTCACCGACTATTGAAACGATTAGTCGACTAATCGAATAATTATTAACTTTTTATAAAATTTAGCATGATATTGTTTTAATTCTGTGGAAAATGATAGTAAACACAAGAAAGAAGGGGGTATACTTCAATGAAAAATGCATATTATATATATATATATATATATATATATATATATATATATATATATATATATTATAAAAAAAAATTACCGAAAATACGCTTATAAAATGTACAATGTACATCCAAAACAAAACGTATTGGCTTCCATGTTATTTAAATCTTACCAAGGCGAGTCAAACTCCGTTTCATTCAACTGTCCGATGTGCTTTCTCTTAAAAATGTTCGTGCATCATCGAGGTGCTGCCGTGATACGCAAGGACTGCTTTGCAAACCATGCAGTAGGGCTGCAGTACGATATTGGTAAAAAAAAATCACATTGCGATATTTTATTTTTCTGCGACATATATTGCGATAAAAACAATTTCACCAGATGACTTGAATAGCTCTATTTGGAAAGAATGAATCATTCTAGAATGACTGTTTTTGTCATGGAGTAAATCCACATAGTGGATAAACTAATATGTTAACTAATGTAGTTACTTGTAAATAAATGGAACCTTATTGTAAAGTGTTTCCGATTTTTTTTCCGAATAAAAAATAAAATAAAAAAAAAACGTCGGTCTTCCGACCTTTTACCATTGTGCAATCTCAAAGATATTCAGTCAACTCAATTCACTAATATGCGAGCGAGAGAGAGAGAGAGAGAGAGAGAGAGAGAGAGAGAGAGAGAGAGAGAGAGAGAGTTTGAAGACGGTGAGAGTGCGCGCGCGGGCGCACGCGACCGGGGGTTTCACTCTCTCTGCTCGTTCTCTCAGTTAAACAAGCGCAGCTGTCAGTCATCTACATCACTCACCTGTCAAACTTTTGCGGGACAAACGCATTAGTAAGGCTGACAGAAAACAGCGCGCAAGTTCCAGTCTTCTTCCGCTTGATGTTTAAACTGACAGGACTCGCAAAGTGATAAAAATCCGCGAATCACAAGCATTACTGGCCGGGGAGCTGCTGACTCGTAGCCTACTGATCATGAATCACGCATCAACTGACATCGCACATATCTGCGATGTGACTATCGTGGATGCGCACATCGCGATATCGCTGCTAAAATGATACATCGTGCAGCCCTACCATGCAGATAATCTTTTTATTCACCGTATCCAGGCTTAAATGCTCCCAAACTTTAGATGTTTTGGTACGCGCAGCTGCTGCGTTGGACGCCGCCATTTCTGTATGTTATTGCTCAGCAGAGAAGCTAATTCGCATGTGCCACTCTCGGAAGAGAGATGCCTCGGTCGGAAAAAACATATCTGGCGACAACTTCGACATTGAAATTCATTGTCGACTATTTCTATTATCGATTTTTGTCGACAACGTCGACGAATCGTTGCAGCCCTAATCCAGGGAATAGGCCATTTCTAGATGGATTGCTCTGCTCGCCAAGCATGTAAATAAGACACACATCTCTTTACCAGGCTCCGGCCCCTTTTTACCTCGACTGGACCAAAATAATCTGTACCTACGCATGTAAATGGAGGGGAGTCACAAGCTAGATGACTTAGAGGTAGATTGGCCATTTTTTGCTCCATTACCGGTGCGTTCCAACGTCTGCATGGCAGGCAGTTCCTGACTAGCTTCCGAGCAGCGGAATTGGCATGAACTATCCAGTATCTCTGGCGAAGCTTTGAGAGTATCTGATTTTTTCCACAATGACCTGCAGATTGATGAATGTGGCCTAAGAGTAATGTGGACAGATAACTGTTCTTTGGCAAAATGATTTGATGTTTCAAATCTTCAGGCATTGACATTTTGTGTAGCCTCCCTCCAACTCTTAAGATACCATCCATCAGAAAAGGGTCCAGTTTGTAGAGACTGCTAGTTTTCTTAACAGTATGTCCTTTTCTCAGAGACGTCATTTTAGCTTGAAATGTCTGTTGCTGAACAAAGCCTATTAACGCCTTCTCTGCTTGTTTAAGATCATCCACTGAAAGCTCTTTATCTCCAAATTGAATTTTGTTCTCAGCTTTCCTGTCATTGGACCTGGCCGAATAAGGATCAGTGCCCTGTAGATGAAGAATTGAGTGAGCATCTTTTTGTTTCTGGCTCATCATCCGGAGCATCCTTTTAAATTTCAGGATCCCTGCAGTAGCTCTTTTGAGGCTATTCCAAGAAGAGAAGTGCTCGATTAATTTGTTAACCGTATCAGAGCCTCCTGTTAAAACTATAGTGAAAGCCATAGCCCTTTTCATTATCTCGGAATCATCACAAGATATGGTCATTTGCTCCTCCGGAAAGCAAGGCCAGTTTGATTCAGGCAGTGAAAGGAATTCTGGACCATTCCACCATCTTTCTGAACTAAGAAAGGAATCGATCGACAGGCCGCGTGATGCCGCATCTGCAGGGTTCAGTGAGCCATTCACATAATGAATGATTCTGATTCACTGCATCGCTAAAGTGATGTAGCTGGGCAGTTTTTATTTTGCCGTAACTTGCAGGTTTGAAACATCTGCGAATACTTAGGTGGTTAAGTTTTTCCAAACCCTCAAGCCATTCCTCCCAGTATTTTAAGTTGTCTGGAATCTTATCATCCCAACCACAGCTGACTTTGCAAAGTTCCTGTTGGATCCTTTTTGCAGGAAGAATCAATGGGGCGAGAAATCCAATTGGATCGTAGATGGAATTCACAGTAGAAAGAATAGTCCTCTTGGTAGACTGTTGCTCCTTTAAGTTAACCTTAAAGAAAAAGGAGTCTGTTTCAGTGCTCCACTGAATTCCAAGAGCTCTTTCCACAGGGAGTTTATCAATATCAGGATCTAAAGCCTTCACCTCTTTGGCCTTCTCCTCTACTGGAATTGAAGCTAGGACAGAGCGACTATTACTTGTCCACTTTGTCAGTCTAAATCCACCGGTGGCGCAGACTGCTCTCAAGTCTCGAATCAGGGCAATAGCTGCATCCTCATTGGGTAAGGAAGTTAGGCAGTCGTCGACATAGAAGTTCCTTCGAATGGTACTAAGAAGCTCTTTACCAACGCTGCCCTCGTTGTCCTCTGACGTTTTCTTGAGTGCATAGTTTGCACAACTAGGTGAAGAGACGGCACCGAAGAGGTGAACTAACATCCGATACTCTGCCAATGGTTGGCTAATGTCACCGTTAGGCAACCATAAGAACCGCAGAAAGTCAACATCCTCAGGTGTGACCTTAACCTGATGAAACATTCCTTCGATATCCGCCATGACTGCCACGGGTTTTTGACGGAATCGAAGGATAACTCCGAGGAGACTGTTTGAGAGATCAGGTCCCTGGAGAAGCTCTTTATTTAAGGTTGTGCCTTGAAATGAAGATCCACAGTCGAATACAACCCTAATTTTCTTTTTTCTCTTGTGGTACACGCTGTGATGGGGTATGTACCATACTCTTCATGAGGCTATTAGCTCGCTGTTCAGCTATCTTTCTATTATTGGGTAGGTGAACCTCCTCTTGACGGAATGGAAGTCTAAGTTGATAGTGACCATCTTGTTTAACAACAGAGTCTGCCGCAATTTTGAGGAACATCCTGTCCTCAGCTGAATACTCAGGCTTCTCATCGTATACCTTTTCAGGAAAATCATGATTTAACTGACTCAGGATGAGCTGTTCCACGCTGGAAATTGAAATCCTATTACAGGACACCTTTAGTCGTTCATTTCTGCTTATAGATGGGCTTCTGCCTAATGGTCCATTAATAAGCCATCCTAATTGAGTTAGGACTGCATAGGGTCCATCTTCTTGACTATTAATGACCCTCCATGGCTCTATAAGCTTTGGAGCATTAACTCCAATCAACAGACCGACTTCCGCTTCAATGGTATTCAAACTGATCTCTTTGAGATATGGCCAGTGCTGAATGTCCTCTTGGGTAGGAATGTTTTCTTTACCAACTGGTATTGAAGCTTGAGTAAAAACCTCTGGCAGGGGCAATAAATTATTACTGTCGAGGCTACTTACTTCCAACCCATCCAATTTGTACGTATATATTGGTCTTTCTTGTCCCATGGTCCTGAGTAGAACTTCTGTTCTCCTCCCTCTCACATGCAGCTTTTCCGTTAGACTTTCCGTACAGAAAGTTGCGGAACTTCCCGGATCAAGGAAAGCATAAGTCTCTATTATGTTACTCCCATTGCAGGCCTTAATCTTCACTGGCAGAATAGCAAGTTTGTAGTATAAAGAGCTGACCTCCGCCTGTTCTGCTGATACCATGGCAATTGTAATTAAGTTACTGCAACCTTTATCCTTCTGGGAAGTGTATTGCTCTTTGAGGGGCATACATTCAACATGGAGAATTGTTGGGTGGCTTTTGTGACAAGCCTTACAATCCAGGCGTTTTCTACATGCTTTGCTCATATGCCCCTTTAGAAGACATGCAAAGCATAGTCCTTTTCCCTTTAGAAAATCGATCTTCTCTCGATGAGGCTTTAATGCTATCTGACGACATGCTTCCAATGCATGATTGCCAGAACAGAACAAGCAGGGGGCCTGTAATGCAACACCTGTAGCCTCATAGCTCTTTATTTCTTTCGTACTGGATATCAGTGGTGATATTGAAGTAGCAAAGCTTTTCTTACTCCCGGACTTGAAAGGACGAGACCCTGTCTCAGCCCTAATACATTTTGTAGCAGAAGTAGGGTCTAGAATATTGCCAAAGAGTGGGTCTTGAAGTATCTTTGCCTGTTTTTCAATAAAGGCGACCACGTTTTGAAATTTGGCTCTACTGTTTGTGCTCATGCTGTGTTTCTCCACTTTTCACGTAGTTTATATGGGAGTTTGGATATAATCTGTTTTAGATTGGAAGGCAAATCAAGATCAAACATGTTAGGAAGGTCTTCCGCAGCATTGCAACAGCCTCTCAAGTAAAGTGCATAAGCATTAAGGGCCTTTCCATCATCGGTCTTGATATTACTCCAACTCAGGGCCTTTTCCATATAAGCACTGGTGATTTTCACTTCATCACCAAAATGACATGTGAGGAGCCTCTTAGCTTCAGCATAACCCCTTCTAGTATCCATATGCGAGCAGCTTCGTACAAGTTCCTTGGACTGGCCAGAATGTCATTTTGCCTCCGCACCACGTTCGAAAGATTCATATTTGTAAGCCCCACGTCTGTGCAACTAACAGATGGATTTTGAAAAGTTGTAGCAGGATTATCAGATGTTGCTGTCGCATCCTCAGCATTGGACTTTCGATGTGCTACTTGGTTGAGTTTTGGAGGTTGAAACATTCTTTGCAATGGAGTTTTCGGGATAGCTCCAAGTTGAACAAATTCAAAAGATGGTGAGTGTCCTGGTGATATCTGATCCGGTTTCGTTGTTGTATTCTTAGAATTCTCTGCGCTGTACTTTTCAAGATACTCATTCATTTCGTCCTTAGGTTCAAAAGATTGCTGGGAAATAACAGATCGAACTTGTAGACTTGGGCTTGCTGTTGTTGCATAGTCTTCAAAGACCTTCAGTTTAGCATCGTTTGCAGCAATGTCACATTCCAAATTTACTGTTTCCAGTCTCCTATTCAAAGCAGCCTTTTCCATTTCTAGGGCCTGTTTTTGTTTTAATGCAGCTTTGCGAGCAAGAAGGGCTGCTTTATCAGCAGTTACTTTTATCCTCATTGATGACACCGATGATGATATACTTGAGCTGTGAGAACTACGAGATTTATGTGACCTCTTGGACACATTCGAAACACTATCACTTGGCTCGATGAGCGTTTGTGGATCCTTTTGAACATTTTTCCACATCTCATATCCACTCAAAGTTCTCAAATGTAGCCATTTTAGGCTCAAACCAGTCAATGCGCTCATTTTCTCTGATATCATCAGATAGTTGTTCTTGCACAAGTCTATTAGCAGTCTTAAATTCTCCAAGTGACATTAAAAAATGTCTCTGCACTTTTTATTGATTCCACATCACAACCCTCAGCAAGCAATGCCTTTACTTCGTTCATAGGGGGGGTGCAGACAGTAGTTACATACAGCGATGACATTAAGTAACATTATTAATAGCCTTATGGCTCCTACAGGATCATTTGTTTTTAGTACGAGCTATTTTAGACATCTGTAAAACATTTAATTTAGGAGTTGGTTTAGTTGCCCTTGATCAGGAAAAAGCTTTTGATCGGGTAGATCACAGTTATTTATTTAACTTATTTAAAGTTTTTGGTTTTGGGGAAGGTTTTTTAAATTGGATACAACTCCTTTATACTGGTGCCTCATGTATGGTAAAAGTTGGGGGCGGTTTGAGTAAACCAATTTCTGTCCAAAGAGGAATACGACAAGGTTGTCCTTTGTCTGGTTTGTTGTATAGTATTGCCATTGAACCGCTTCTTTTTAATTTAAGAAAGATTTTAAGTGGATTTTCAATACCAAATGTGATTCAGAATGCAAATGTTTCTATTACTGCATATGCTGATGATGTGACTGTGTTTGTTAGTGATGGGCAGGACATTAATGCTCTGTCTGAAGTCCTTCATTTATATGAGAAGGCTTCATCAGCAAGAGTAAATTGGGACAAAAGTAAGGCTTTTTGGGCCGGTCAAGATACTTTACCTTGTTTACCATCACTGCCAGGAAAGCTTAATTGGGGCGCAAAGAAGGGTTAAAAATTTTGGGAGTTATTTTTGGTTCGAATGATTTCCAGAAGTTAAATTGGGAGGGTGTAATGGAGAAAGTATGCACCCGATTGGCTCACTGGACCTGGTTGCTACCCAAACTATCCTACAGGGGGAGAGTCTTGATTGTTAATAACTTGGTTGCTTCTACATTGTGGCACAGATTTAATGTGCTACAGCCTCCTGCTGGACTAGTGCAAGAAGTTCAGAGAAAGCTGGTGACCTTTTTCTGGTCCGGACAACATTGGGTGCGTTCCTCTGTACTGTTTCTTCCAATACAAGAAGGAGGCCACAGTTTGGTGGATATCAAATCCAGGCTAATGACATTTCGTCTACAAGCTGCTCAGAGACTATTATACAACAGTGATAGTGCTTGGTTTGACACCGCAGTGGTACTTCTGAGAAGAGCTGGTGGAATGGGTCTTGATAAGAATTTGTTTCTGATGAAGATAGGAGAGACTGAGCTTACAGATCTTACTCCTTTCTACAAATCTGTTCTGGAAGCCTGGAAAGTCTTTACATTTTCAAGATCACCTGAAGCACCTGCCGGGATGTGGCTGTTGGAGGAGCCACTGTTTCTTAACTCTTTTCTGCCTTCAAGACTTTTGTCTTCAGCCTTTCTGCGTTCACGTTTACTGTCTGTTGGGTGTACAAAGCTGGGTCATATACTACACACCAGTTTGGAAACATTGGGCAGGAAAGCCGGAGTTAAGTCGACACGAATATTGCAAAAGCTCATCAAAGAGGTGATTGGAGAACTAGATTTTGATTCTCGTTCGTTCCTGGACAATCCAGCTGTAATAGATGAGTGGAGAAGTGGATGTGAGTACTGTTTTCCCTCTCTGACTGTAAGAGCTGCTGTGGGGGACTGGCAGGAGGAGAAGAAAGGTCTGTTGTCTTTCAGAACTCCACTTATGGATGGATTTGAGTCAGTAGGAAAGAAAGCTCTATATGTCACCTGTGTAAAGGTGTCTAATTTACATTATTTGACTGGGGTTCTTTCAACGAAATGGACAGACGTTTTTGGCACTGATTCTTCCCCTAAAGATAGTTGGCGTATCCTGTACAAACGTCCGATTGACCAGCGGACTGGTGACCCCCAGTGGAGGATTGTACACGGATCCATAGCTACAAACAGTCATGTGGTGCATCTTGATCCTAGTGTTAGTGTGGGTTGCCCTTTTTGTGAAGAGATTAAATCTGTTTTTCATTTGTTTATGCAATGTACATGATTGATAGATCTGTTTTCCTTGTTAACAGAGTGGGTTACATCTTTGGGTGAAACTTTTTCTCTTCAGTTGTTCGTCTTTGGTCCAAAGTACACCGTTGAGCGAAAGAATGTTTTGGTTTTACTTAATTTCTTATTTGGTAATGCAAAATTAGCCATCTGGAAAACTAGGAAGAATAAGATGTCAGGACAAGGTGCAATAAATCCAATTTTTATGTTTTGGGGCCTAGTGGGTTCTCGTCTCAGAGTGGAATACGCGTATTACAAACTGGTTGGGAGTTTGCAGCATTTTATGGAAATTTGGGGGATAAACCAGGCCTTATGCACAGTTTATGAAGATGAATTGGTGTTGAAATTTTAGTGTTTGTTTGTTTGTTTATTTATTTATTTATTTATTGTGATGATGAATGATTATCATCATCATATTGTGGTAAACAAATATGTTTGTTTATAATTGTTGCTAAAATAAAAGTGTGTTAAACCTCTCTCTCTCTCTGTCTCTCTCTCTCTCTCTCTGCTTCAATGAAAACAGCATTAATATAGAACGTGTTATGTGGATGGAAGGAGAACCCAGGCGCAGACAGCAGGGGCCTGTACCATGAAGGTAGCTGAACAAACTCGGAGTTACAGGATTAGTTTTGAGTTGACAAAACCAAACCGATGCAATCAGGCTTTATTGGTACCATGACGCAGCTCATCAACTTTCTCTGTCAACTCAGGCTTTGATCTTAAGCTATGATTACTCCACGAGCGCGTGCACAAACCAAAGTGACGTTGGCACCGAACAACCAATCGCGTTCGATATGGATAGAGCGAGAGCGATATTTTCTTTCCGCAGAGGAGCAAGAGATAATCATTCAGAATTACGATGAATTTAAATATGTAATACAAGCTCGAAACAATACGGTCTCTGCTGCCAAAGCAAGATAAGACTGTTGGAGAAAGATTGCTGATTGTGTTAATGTGTAAGCTAAATAAATACGTTCTTTATTCATGTAAAATGATGTATATATAGGCTATGAATGTATGTGTGTGTGAAATATAGCCTATATTTTTATAATATATATAAAAATGTGCATGTATATACTAATAAATATTAATATTCATTGATTTTTAGATGCAACTCCAAACGTTCTTGGCAGCTGATAAAGACAAAATATAAAAATATAATTCAAAGTAACCTAGTAAGTATTTACACACAACCTTTAATTATTTTTTTTATTAACACTTGTTTGAGGCAAACCGAAAAAAGAGTGAAAACCAGTGGAGGGCCACTCCTCCAGAATACACTGAGTTGGCTCTGATAGGAATAAGGGACGGCCGATTATGGATAGGATTACAGGTGCTGTTCAATCTGACCCTAGTGCTGGCTCGTCTAAGCAAGTAACACTGGGTACGTATGCGATACATTAATATTTTAAGTTTTAAATATTGCTGACTGTATGTTCTGCAGTACAGGGAAATGCAGTGTCCCTGTTGAAGCCAGCACACACACACAGTCTCCCACACAGAGGTCAGTATGCAGCAGACAGAACACCAGAAACATATTGGCCTACTTTTATTTATCATTGAGGAGGAAACGATGAAGACACTCTGTCTGTGTTCTGGGACAGTTGCTGAGGTGAATGCACTGGGCTTTTTATTAAGGCAAACATTTGAATGTGTGGCATAAAACAGGGACTGGCCCAAGTTACACATCTATTTTATTGTAGGATTTTTCACAACCTGTCCCAGAAACTGAAGCCTCTACCTCAACAGGCTTCAAAAGAAATGTGAACAAGGTAAGGATTTCAAACCCTTGACATATATTACAGGTGTTTGTCAAGGAACTTTTTGTGAGTTGATTAGCCTCCCAAAAACTTGTAATGATAATGTTTGTGGTGGAATTATGTTTTAGGTGGAAACAGACTTCAGTCAAGGCCCTTTAACAAAGGAGCCTAGAGCTAGTACTGCACACTAAAGAGCTATAGCAGCCAAGCATACGCACATGCATACAGACTCACATAAAGAGCCATAATGACAATGGACTATAACAAAACTTTAAAGAGCCTATAACTGATGCACACTAAAGGAGCTATGAGCTAATGCACATAAGGAGCCTATGAGCTAGACTGCCACTAAGGAGCTCTATAAGCTTGACAGGTTAAATAATAAGGCAAGCTGACTGAACTAAACTATTGAGCAGAGAACTAGCAATATCATAAAGGAGCTAGATGTCTACTATCGTCCTATTGTAGATGACACATGAGAGCTCATAAGTGACTGCTTAGGTCTAGAATGCACATAACAGGCTATAGCTGATAGTGCCTATAGACTCATTAACAACTAATGCAATTACTAATGCTCTTTGACAAGATGAAACTTACTATGTTTTATGCATCAAATTGAGCTAGGTGGCAGATTAATATTGATAGGTTTGCTGTCCAATTCAAATTAACAGGTGGTTTTGAACTGTACCAAATTTTAATTACGTGTTTTACTGACCAATCTTAATTTCCTCAAAGCGCTGACACAACATACTCACAGAAAGTAGATTGTTATGTTAATTTTACTAATAATTTAAAGATTCATCTCACAGAAAATAATAATTTCACATGTTCACATAATCTCTACCTGAACATTAAGGCTGTGAAAGGACTTTCTATTAACATATTAATCTGCCTCATGTTCTCCTAGAACATGTGTTCAGGGTATTGCTCCAATGACTCTGAATAAGATTAACCGAATAAAAAAAAAAAGATTTAAAATAATGCTTAACATGTACTGTATTGTTGTATAGTACATTTGTGAAATTTGCTTTTTGAAAAAAAAAAATGTGATGTCACCCTATCAATATATTTTACCGGCAATTTTATAAAAACCCTCTCTTATGGACATGGTCAATAAATGTCTGGGGAACAACACTATTAATGTACTCCTGCAGAGCGAGGACCACCTTGCGAATGGTTCGACAAACCGTGTTTTCCCCTTATTCTGTGCATCACCGATCGTGCATGTAGGCTACCACTTGCAAAAAAACGCAACGCAATACCATTTATGGTACAATAAGTGCATAAATTGTTAAATTATTTATGTGCGCCTCAAGAAGTTCGCAAAGATAAGATATTCCTTACGCAGAAAATCTGTATCTTTCATACAAGTAACTATCCGGAAAGGCAAGGGGATTTTGTCTGGCTAAAAACTCTCTCTACAATGTGCGATGAGATGTCCACAGGATTTGAAAGATAATGTAAAGCCATTATTCCAACAAACACTGGGAATTAGTTACGTCACCTATATTTTCTTTGCTCACAGCTGATTGGTCAAACTTCAGTCTGAGATCTCGAATCCAGAACTTAACCTGTCCCGGAGCAGGTTAGCCGTGCAGCGTAAGATACCATGGCAACGAACACCGATTAAAGCCGAGCTACTTTCATAGTACCTAAAACCCAGGGTTGGCGGAAACTAATCTGAAACATAGCTGGCTAGCCACCTAAACCGGCTTCATGGTATAAGCCCCTGATGCAGTGACACAACGTTTATTTACACAGAAAACAGGGAAAACAAAACCCACGAGGGGGCAAAACAGGACTGGAACAGGAACGACTAAACTAGACTAACACTTGACAAACTTGACTATAAACTAACAACAGAAACAGGAACAGTAATAACACTAGACAAAACTCTAACAAGGTACTCACAGGTAAGTTAGCAATGACTCACAATGACTCACAATGTCAAACAGTATAGAAGATCAAACAGTTTCAAACAATGAACCAACACAGGACAGCAAACACAAGGGGATTAAATATCAAGAGACTAAAGGGGAACAGGTGACGCTGACAAGGCAATCATGACAAAACAAGGATAACAAGGGGGCGGGGTAACAAGACGAGACAACACAAGCACATGGCCCAAACAACAGTACAGACCATGCTCTTGTACATAAAACATGGGTCTGTCATGATCCTGCCACAATACTAGAAGAAAACACGGACATGATGGCAGAATCATGACAGAACGGTGATTAAACTGAGCTGGAACTACCTGCACTCTGAATGAGTGAGTGGAATGGATTTGAGGAAGCAGCGGCATGGAAGTCAAGGCTGTAGCTAAAACACGGAATGGAATTTAATATAAACTGCAAATCTGTGTCCAGGGTTAACAGGGCTCGCAAAATCGCCTGCCCGACGTCCCGGGGCTATTGTGTTTTCAAGTCGGGCTACCAAAATGCATAACCGGCCTGCCCGACGGGCTATCTGAAATAGTGTAATCAAATTCCCCTAAACATCTGCCTCGCCCCCCTAAAAATGTGTGATTAAGTGTAAGCTACACAAATTCGCGTTCGCTTTAGTCTTGTAATCAGATTCAGCGCGTTCATCTTCAATCTACAGCGGTGCGCGAGCAGAGAGCACGTCAGAAAAAGAGGACTGTGTGTGTGTGTGTGTTCATCTTAGCCTCATTGGTCTGTCACTGCTCGTCAATGTCAGAATATTTGAGATGACCAATCAAATCAAAGTAGACGGGCTTTATGTTCACAGACGCTGCTGAGCGCGATTTTTAACAGTGCGACTCGACGCTTCAGGTTATGGTCAAGTCAAGTGCGAGGTAAGAAGTTGCTAAACTAAACATTTCATATTCAGACTGATCTCATGAAATGGCGTATGTATGACACGCCAATTCGTATTTCCATTTTTGGCGTGCTATCAACACGCATGATCGCTTTTCAGCGTGTTTATGAATGCCGTTGACTTCACGTTACATTACTTTATATATAAATATATGACCTACCCCAACCCCGTCCCTAAACCTACCCGTCACTGGGGTTAATAGCATTTATGAGTCTTTCCCTACCATCCTAGGAAGAAAAATATCGCTCCCCAGATGTAGATGTACATTTTGCTTCGTTTCGCTCGGACATTTAACGGTATGTAGACTGTGTAACGTTACATACACGCGGAATAACTCGGACATAACGGCGTAGATATACACGCAGATAGCTCAAAATGCGTATAAATAACACGCCATTTGACTTGAAAGTGGCGTATGTTTACGCAAAAGTCATGATGTCATGTTGCCATATTTGACAGTTTTTTTTAGGTCATAAATGTTAAACGAATGACAAAAATAATCAGACTAATATACTGAAAATAGGCTTATATAACGTGATTCATGTAATGTAGCCTAATAATTAGTTTACTGTCATTTTGAGGTTACAAGAAACATTAAAGGTGCTCTAAGCGATGTCACGCGTTTTTATGGCCAAAACATTTTTTGTCACATACAGCAAACATCTACTCACGATCCGCTATAGCTGCCTGTCCCCTGAACACACTGTAAAAAAACGCGGTCTCTGCAGACACCTCAGGCTCCACAAACGGCTACAAAAACAAACTCTAGCGACCCGCTCTAAGAAACATAACAAACTGTTCCAGCCAATAACCGACAAGAATGGTTTGGGGGTGGGTTTGAGGGGTTAGTGCGCGGATGAGGAGGAGGGAGGGTCTAGCTAGCCTCCGTTTTGTTTGACAATAGTTCGAACGTCAACAAGAAGTGACGTCACCCAGGATCGCTTAGAGAACCTTTAACAAAGTCGTTTGCATCATGTTGGGCACAAGATTAATAATGAATGTGTACATGTTGAGAATTAATATAATACAATTTGTAGCCTACAGTAAATTAAAAAAGTTCATTTTTCGGGGGGGAAGAGACAGGGCAAAATGAGGAGACTGAGAGAAAAAGAAAGAGTGATGGAGATGAGAGAGCAGGTATTGACAATCCACCGCCACTGACATGGTTTTAAAGCTATTTCTTATCCTTTTTTGGCCTTCAAATGTCTTGAAATGCACATATCAGAGAAATAAAAAAATTGAACCCCCTGACAACCTTAAATTTAGGACCTCTTTGATTATAAAGCGCTGTCTACGGCCCTGTGTTAGGAATAAGATCAATAATGAATGTGTATATATTGTGAATGAATTTAATAAACTTAGTTAGGCTACCTAGATTTCCTAGTAGCTTTCAGTAAATGAACGCTTCTGAGAAAATTGACCCTATGTAATCAGTTGACCCTATGTTTACTTTCTTCACTGACATAAGGAAAATAATCAGCTGCATTACATGTTTTTAAAGTTATTGTTATCCAATTTTTTGGGATATGTAGATCAGAGAAATAAAAATTTTCTCGAACCCCCCTAACTAGCTACCTCACATCCGGGGCCTCAGTAATTATAAAACCCTGCATCTGCATGTTAACGAAACTAGTTAATAGTGAGCATTAGACACAAAACTAAAGTGTTAACTTGTTTAGTCATACCCTCATTGGGGGCTGAGCCACAGACTGATTTATGATCCACACTGGTCACACACATTTTAGTTCAGTTAGAACCAGATGCATATTTGTATTGATGATTCTAATTTGATTATTTTATTTCCAATTGTTATGTTGATATTTGTGTTTTGAAAAAGTGTTTGATTGATGTTTGACTCCTAACCAATTTTCTACATTAAAAATTGTATTTTTATTTGGGCTAGTAAAATTCATTTCGGGCTACCAAAATCTGAAGAGGGCCTGCCCAAGGGCTACCACCGATTTTCAAATTTTGCGAGCCCTGGTTAAGTATGAGTATACACTAGAATCTGGGTTAGATGGAGCATGAGACACATTAGGCAAGATTCTAGATTTTCTCTTTATGCAGTTACATATTTATGCAGTTATATAGGGGCTACATATAAAATACCATATGAAATATTAGCAGGCATGGTACAGCATATTTTATAGTATTAGAACAAAGAACAATAATGAATTGTCATTTCAACCTAAATCTGAGTCAAATAGTAATTTAACTGTAATTAAAGACCTTAACCCTCTGGGGACCAGAAATGCGTCCACGCGTTTTGCTCCTTTTTTTCACATAGCAGACAAATAGACTTAAAGTACTACCATCATTTCTGGTCGTATAGAGTTAAGACATATGACAAAATAAACTGTTAAATGTGAATATGACCATATGAAGAAAATGGAGGATGTTGACACATTTACAATCTTACCCCAGCATCTCCAGTTTACAGTGAGGATCCTTCAGTCCATCAGAGAGCAGCTTCACTCCTTTGTCTCCTAGTTTATTCAATGACAGATCCAGTATTCTCAGGTGTGAGGGGTTTGATCTCAGCGCTGAAGCCAGAGCAACACAAGCTTCATCTGTAACACCACACCTCCACAACCTGTAGAGATTAAAGATACATGGTAAACTGATACCAGCTGCAAACCTAGAATAAAAGGTGCAAACTACAAAAGTGATTTATTTCAATTTCAATTTCAATGTATTAATGGATAGCCCCTTGAGATGCAACATCTCATTTTCAAGAGGGTCCAATACATATAAACATAAAACAACACCAACAAAAAAAAAAAAAAAAAAAACCACTGAGCTACTAAGCAGCTCACATTTATAGAGGCAGTAAAACATTCACATAAACATCATTAGAGGACAAACAGCATCAATATATAGAAAAAGACACTGTTAAAGACACTGTTGCTGTTTACTGTCAATTTGATCCCCGTCACATTCAATCCTTCATCACGTCTCACACACTGACCTCTACAATCATCCAGCTCTCTCTCTCTCTCTCTCTCTCTCTCTCTCTCTCTCTCTCTCTCTCTCTCTCTCTCTCTCTCTCTCTCTCTCTCTCTCTCACACACAGACTCTTCTTCTTCGGTGGTCACTCGAGACGAGTATGACTGTCCTCTCCGTCGGGTCACCTTTATTTGTGGATCCTCAGGTGGCTGTAAAGGCCGATCTGTGATCCACAGATTCTGCTGCAATGTTGGCATTGGAAGGTTGAGGTGTTGTGTAGTGGTGGAGCCTTTCTCTGTTTGTCCTTGCGGTATTTCCGCTTTGCATCTGTGGCACGGCGGATTTCTGTTTCGTGGTGTGCTGCACCTTCGAGCACTGCCTTTCTCCAGTAGTCCCTGTTTAACGCTAGATTTTCTCAGTCGCCGGACGTGATGTTAAACTTTTTCAGGCTGGTCTTGATATTGTCCCTAAAGCGTTTCTTTGGCCACCAGGGGCTCGCTGTCCTTCCTTTAGCTGGGAGTACAGGATCTGCTTTGGGAGACGGTTGTTGGGCATGCGGATGACATGTCCTGTCCATCGGAGTTGGTGCTGCATTATGGTGGTAGTGATGCTGGGCATATTCGTTTCTTCCAGAATACTGGAGTTTGTACGTTTGTCTTCCCAGTTGATCCTCAAGATTTTCCTTAAGGCTCTTTAATGGAATATTTCCAGTGCTCTCAGATGTCTGCTATAGGTTGTCCAGGATTCCACTCCGTACAGCAAAGTTGGGAGAATCACAGCTCTGTAAACCAGGACCTTGGTTTGAGTCCTCAGGTCTCGGTCATCAAAGACTCTTGTCCTAAGTTTGGCATAGGCTCCACTGGCACTGGCTCAGGCGATGTTTAACTTCACAGTCAATAGCAGCTTTGGAGGAGAGAATGCTGCCAAGGTAGGTAAAGTGGTCCACGTTTTCCAGAGCGGTGTTATCCACTTTGATAATGGGCTGTAATGATGGCTGGTTAGGTGGTGGTTGATACAGAACATGAGTTTTCTTGATGTTCAAGGCCAAACCCAGGGATCTGTATGCCTTGGCAAAGGCATTTAGAATGCCCTGGAGGTCTTCAGGGGAGTGTGCTGCAATTGTGTTATCATCGGCATATTGCAGCTCCATGATGGTGGTATTCCTGACTTTACTTTTGGCTTTAAACCTGTTGAGGTTGAAGAGCCTGCCGTCAGTCCTATAAATGATTGGAATCCCCTGTGGCAACTCATTTCCAGTAAGGTGAAGTATGACTGCAATGAAGATGGCAAATAGGGTGGGTGCAATGATACATCCCTGTTTTACCCCAGTTTCTACAGTAAATGGCTCAGATTCTGAGCCACCGTTGAGCACTGTGGCTGACATGCCGTCATGCAATAGCCTCTGGACACGGATGTATTTGGCATGACATCCATACTTTGATAGTATGCTCCACAGTGCCTGCCGATCGACGGAGTCAAAGGCCTTTGTCAAGTCTATAAAGGCCATGTACAGAGGTAGTCCTTGTTCCCGACACTTTTCTTGTAGTTGGCGAGCAGAAAAGATCATGTCAGTTGTTCACCTAGATGAACGGAAACCGCACTGTGATTCAGGGAGTATCTCCTCAGATAGTGGTAGGAGGCGGTTGGCGAGGACACGAGCAAGAACTTTGCCTGTTGTTGACAAGAGCGAGATGCCCCTGTAGTTTCCACATTCAGCCTTGTCCCCTTTCTTGAATATGGTAACAATTTGGGCATCCCGGAGCTCTGAGGGGAGCTCTTCCCTTTCCCAAACCTTAAAGAGTAGATGGTGGATGTGGTACCAGAGCCTTGGTCCTCCTTCCTTTAGAATCTCTGCGGGAATCCCATTGTGAGGCATTGTGAACCTCAGTTAGGGTAGGAGGTTCCCCCATGTCTTCTCTGATGGGGCTCTGCAGGATGTGGTTGGCGATGTCTGGTTCGGCTGAGCTGTCACTGTTCAAAAGTTCTTGAAAGTGCTCCTTCCAACGTGCGTTGATGGAGTCATTGTCTTTCAAAAGAGTCTGTCCATCCTTTGTGCGCAGGGGATTTAAACCACGATGGCTAGGGCCATAGACAGCCTTAGTGGCACTAAAAAAGCCTCTGGTGTTACCTGATTCTGCCAGTCTCTGGAGTTCTAGAGACTTTTCTGTCCACCAGTTGTTCTTGAGCTCCCTCACCAATCTCTGAACGTCAGCCTAGGCTCTGGAGTGCGCTGCCCTTTTGGCCTCACATGTTATGTCATTTTGCCACACTCGGAAGGCTTTTCATTTTCTGGAGATAAGTTGTTCTATCTCTGTGTCATTTCCATCAAACCAGTCCTGATGTTTCCTGGACTGATACCCAAGGGTGGATTTACATGAGTCATGGATGGTGGATTTGAGAAGTCCCCAGTGATCTTCGATGTTATCAGGATATTCTTGCTGAAGACTTTTCTCGAGAGAGTCCTGAAGTAGTTGCTGAGTGGTAGTTTCATTCAGGCTGTCAAGGTTCAGTCTTCGCCGGGTCTGCTTCTTCTGAATCCTCCTCCTTTTTTAAAGTTTGATGGACATTGTGGATCGAATGAGGCGGTGGTCTGTCCAGCAGTTGTCAGAGTCTATCATGGCCCTTGTGATGTTTACATCGCCGCGGTCCCTGGCCCTTACAATTACATAATCAATAAGGTGCCATTGCTTGGAGCAAGGGTGTCTCCAAGATGCCTTAAATTTGTTTTTCTGTCGATAGAGAGTATTGGTAATGACCAGGTTGTGCTGAGCGCACTTACTCAGAAGCAGCACTCCATTGGAGTTGATGTTACCGATGCCCTCCTTGCCAATAGTGCCCTTCCAGAGGTGTTGGTCCCGGCCTACCCTAGCATTGAAGTCTCCAAGAAGGATGATCTTGTCCTCCCTGGGGATTTTTGACAGGGTTTCTTCCAGGCAGGCGTAGAATGCTTCTTTTTCTTCCACGTCGGAGTCTAGGGTAGGGGCATAGGCGCTCACTACTGTCGCTGTCTGGTTGTTGGCCAACACCAGACGGATTGTCATGAGGCGCTCGCTGATCCCCACAGGAAGTTCAGAGAGGTGGTTGACAAGCTGGTTTTTGATGGCAAGTCCAACTCCATGGTTTCTAGCCTCATCGGCTGGCTTTCCTTTCCAGAAGAATTCCAGTTCTCTGGCTATGATAGTGGTCCGTCTCTCAGGTCTGTCACTGGAGGTGCTGTCCATCAGAGTGCACACATTCCAGGCTCCAAAATTAAATTTATTTTGTTTCTGACCGCAAATGAGGTGTTCCCTCTGGACGCGGTAATCCAGTCGGGAGTTATGAGGCAGGCTATTTTTAGGGCACCTTTTCTAGCCACTTCCCCATGTGGGGTAAGCAGAGCGGATCCTAAATAGGACTGCTTAGTCATGGGTATAACTGCCGAAGAGGTCTTCTGCCTCGTTCCAAGAGCCCAGCGACTTACACCCATCTTCACACAATCTTCACACAATCTTACACACAATCTTACACACAATCTTACACCCATCGCCTAATGTGCCAGCTCATGACTAGGGGCTTCCAGACTACACAAACCTGCCCCCGTCGCCACTTGCTGGTCGCCATAGGACTTTTCCGGGATGGTAGGGTGGATTCCCTTTATGGAGGCCGCCTGTGCGTGGCGTTGTTTAACGTGTGGAGGCTGGTGCACAGACAGCCACCACACGGTGTGTGATGCGTCAGTGCAGTAGTACTGGATAGTAGTACCTGTAGTTTAGTAGAGATTGCATGTTGCATGCTACTTCTGCTTGCTATACTCTGCTTACAGCTACCAACTAGCCCTTGTTCAAGGGCGAAAAGAGGAGCCGAGTGTGTAAGTCTCCTCCTGTCGGTACACCGCTTCTCCACCGTCAAGACTCCTACAGTGCCTCCTTGTGGCCACACACGGTAACTGGGCCCTAGCGGACCCAGGCTGTACTGTAGGGGATCTCGGAGCAGCAGTGGGCCCCAGAGGCGTAGTGTGCAGGCCCACCAAGCAGTGGACATGCCCTGGCACTCGCCAACCACAGCCCCAGCTATGGGTAAATAGTCCCACTGCCTTGTGGGGTAGCCTATAGAGGCAAAGGCGTCAAAAGACCTCAACGTCGGAACAGGCGGAGGATGATGGCTGACTTAAGTGGAGCATCACAACGGCTGGGAAGACGGATGAAGGCTGCAGCAGTGATGGGTCTCCAGTCGTCTTGGACTCCATGCCACTGGATTCTGACCCAGACCTGCCAAGGACACACAGACACACACAGACACACACAGACACACGCACACAGACACACACAGACACACACAGACACACACCTCCTCGGCTGCTTTGATTAGAAGTGGTCATAAAATCATAAATGTGATCATGTTTTATCAATGTAATGATTGTTGTCAGTGTGACTTACGCAACTAATCTGGATTCTTTAACCACAGGCAGCAGCTTCTGAAGAACTTCATCTGCTATATTTTGTGATCCAATAAACTTTCTTAGATCAAAAACATCCATCTTCTGCTCTGATGTCAGCAACACATAAACCAGAGCTGACCACTGTGAAGAGGAGAGTTTGGTTCCCTCTATTTTTCCAGATGTCAGATAACGTTGGATCTCCTGCATCAGTGAATCATCACCCAGTTCATTCAGACAGTGGAACAGATTGATGGATCTCTCTGGAGAGTGAGTCTTCCTGATCTTCTGTTTGATGTACAGAACTGTTTTCTCTTTGTTGTAGGAGCAGCTTCCAGTCTGTGTCAGTAGTTCTCGTAAGAGAGTCTGATTGGATTCCATTGAGAGACCCAGAAGGAAACGCAGGAAAAGGTCCAGATGTCCATTCTTACTCTGTAAAGCCTCGTCCACAGCTCTTTGATGCAGCTTAGATAATGAATGAGATTTCTTCTGGTTTAAAACCTTAGACAACAGACTTTGTTTGGTTTGTTCAAATACATATATGTTCTTGTTTGTAAAGTAAATGTGTGCATATAGAGCTGCTAGATGTTCCTGGATGCTCAGATGAACAAAGCAGAAGACTTTCCCCTGATACAAGCCCAACTCCTCTCTGAAGATCTGAGTGCACAATCCTGAGTACACTGATGCTTCTGCCACATCAATGCCACACTCGCTCAGGTCTTCCTCATAGAAGATCAAGTTGCCTTTTACAAGCTGCTGGAAAGCCAGTTTCCCCAGTTTGAGAATCATGTCTTCATCTTTCACTCTCTTCTCATAGTCCTTCTCATGTCTGATGTTGGTCTGAATGATCAGGAAGTGTGTGTACATCTGAGTGAGAGTCTTGGGAATCTCTCCTCTCTCTGCTTCACTGCACATCTTCTCTAGAACAGTGGCTGAGATCCAGCAGAACACTGGGATGTGGCACATGATGTGGAGGCTCCTTGAGGACTTCAGGTGTGAGATGATTGTATCAGCCAGACTTTGATCACTGATTCTCTTCCTGAAGTATTCCTGCTTCTGTGTGTCACTGAAGCCTCGTACCTCTGTCACTCGATGGACACACTCAGAGGGGACGAGATCCGCTGCTGCTGGTCTGGAGGTGATCCAGATGAGAGACGAGGGAAGCAGATTCCCCACAATGAGGTTCATCAGCAGCTCGTCCACTGAGGCTGATTCAGATATATCACACAGTTTCACTTCACTCTTAAAGTTCAGAGACAGACGACACTCATCCAGACCATCAAAGATGAACAACACTTTATATTCATCACTGGATATTTCCATTCCTTTTGCTTCAGGGAAAAAGCGATGAAGAAGATCTGAAAGACTGAGTGTTTTGTTCTTCATCAAGTTGATCTCTCTGAAAGGAAGTGGAAATATGAGCTGGACATCCTGATTCTCTGATCCTTCAGCCCAGTCTACAATGAACTTCTGCACAGAGACTGTTTTTCCAATGCCAGCGACTCCCTTTGTCAGCACAGTTCTGATGGGTTTGTCTTGTCCAGGTGAAGGTCTAAAGATGTCATTGCATTTGATCGGTGTGTCCTCTGTTTCTGCTCTCCTGGATTGTGTCTCAATCTGTCTCACCTCATGCTCATTATTGATCTCACCACTTCCACTCTCTGTGATGTAGAGCTCTGTGTAGATCTCATTCAGGAGTGTTGGGTTTCCCTGCTTTGCTGTTCCTTCATACAGACACTGAAACTTCTGCAGCAGATTTGATTTGAATCTGCTTTGGACCAGTTGAGAGTCATGACTGAAAGATTGAAATAATGTATTACAACATGAATTATAGATGTGAAAGTGATAGCAAAATAAATTAACTTTATTATTTTAAAAGTAATTTATTAATGTGGCTAGTGTGTCTACAGTGAGTTGGTATAAGTGGTCCAAAGCATGGATGTAAACAAATAATCAGGGTTTGAGCGATAAAATGAAATGGCATTTATAACTGTCTGTCTAAAAAAAAGAGGAAGAAAAGACACATCCAAATTCGCTCCAACTGTTTCTGTTTTGTTCTGATTTGTTTTTGTTTTTGCTAACATCAGGTGTAAATCTTTTTATGAGTACTGAGAGTATTGAACTTAGGGGTAGGCGCACATAAGCTTCCTTGCTTCAGCCTACCCCTTTTGAGCTTCCATTATTGTGTAATCTTAAGACTGCTGTAACAAACATGATTGTGAACAGCTCAAATAAAATAAATAAATAAATAGAAAAATAAACTGGTGCAGGATAAATACAACATATTTGCATAAAAACCCCAGCAATGTTTTGATAAAAAAAAAAAAAAAAAGACAAAGATCTTTTTGAGATATAATAGATTTAATTTAATTTAATTTAATTTGAGATTTAATTTTCCCAAAATAAAGGAAATGGTTAAACTGATTTTTCATGATTATTATCTGTCCAAACTAAAATATTGTACCTCAGATCAGTTGATGTGGGTTTTCCCTTAATTGTAACTAATGTGTTCATAGACCGGTCACTCTTCATGGACACACAGCTGGACTCCGGTGAGATTGATCTCTTCACATGGAATTCACTTTAATAGAAGAGAAACAATAGAATAGAGATATTAATATAGAGATATTAGAATAGAAAATATGGAAAATATGAAAATCTCTTATGAGATTGATCTCTGACTGTGTAATTGACTTTAAAAGAAATAGTGACAAGACAAATTCATGTAGTTAAAGGGATAGTTCACTTTAAAATTAATTTTTGGTATGTTTTAGCTTACCTCAAGATGTAGGTGTCTTTGTTTCCGCAGTAGTTTCAATTTTGATATTTTTAGGTCAAACCGTTCTTGTCTGTGATGCATATAATGCAGGTCGGTCTATGGTCACCACCTCAAAGAGCATGCACAGAGTAGTCCAAATTAAACATGATTTAATGACTCGTAAATGTAAGTACACATTGATGGCCTAAGACATGAAACGAGCAGTTTGTGTGAGAAAACGAACAGTATTTATATCGTTTTTACCTCTTGTAAACACAGCCACATCCAAGTGATCTGAGGGCGCGGGCGCTTCGGTCTTTTCCGGAAAGCGCCGGAAGTGATCTCTCGTGCGTGTACGTCACTCATTGTTTACACAGAACAGAGATTGTAGGCAAGACGGCTAATTAAAATGGTACTAATTTGCGCTTATCCGGGATGTTTAAACCGTCGTAAAAGAAAACAATTAAAAAAAATAAAAATATATCTATATTATATATATATATATATATATATATATATATATATATATATATATATATATATTATATATATATATATATATATATATATATATATGTATGTACTAAATTCCTTATACTGATATGGTATGGGTAGCCCTTTAATACGTATTATGCTGTTGTGCACGTACAGCGCGCTCACGCCCATTCTGCCAGAGTTGTAGTTTACTTTCAGTTTCGTCTCTGCCGCCATCTTCTACAAGTGGTAAATGTGCGTGCATGAATGTAAGTTCATTTATCCTTATATTTAGCTGTTATATTGTGATATTAACACTTTCATGTCACAGCTGTATATCCGGTTGTTATTCTGTTCATATCGTGATAAATGTGTTCAGAGGCGAGTGATGCCGGTGTAATTCCCGCGCATATGTTTATGCGCCATTTTACCGCGCTGTGGACAATATAAACATAGATGATGTATACTGAGGTGAATATTTATGTTTACTCTATTCAGACATATTCTGATATATTTATTTGTTTATTTCAGACTAAACCACATTTTACCGCCTCAATTCTGGCTAATGCTGTTTAATGCTGGATATGTATATTGACACATCTGAAGAGATAAACAGTTGAACTATCTTCTGTCTCCTGTCACACTTCTTGCCGGAGTTCCGTAGTGGACTAGCCTTCCACCTAACAAAACGAAATAGAGTCTTTTACATTTGGTCCTTCGAGCCGGAGTGCTATAGCCACTACGTTGACATGGAGCCACAGACACCATGTTGTTCTTCAGATACCACGCATCCTGCTCAAATGCAAGCCAGAGCACGTCAGATCCCTTCATATTTGCAAGCTTACGAGGTAGCTTTGCCTAAATCCCTTCTACCAGTTACTGGGCCTCACGAGACATATCAGCAGCTGAAGATGGATAACGCAGCGGCACCGTTGATCTTCAGTGGGCAGGCCGAGCCCGCCTCGACTGGGGTTCAGCCGACAAGGTACGAGTTATCATCTCTGCAGTATGAACAAGGTCCTGCCATACCCAGTGGGGGGCGTGTAGACATGGGGCTCAGCAGCATGGTGGTGCAGTTAGATGTTGGTAAATCTCCTTCATCTTATTACACATCTCCCGTACCACAGCACCGAGATAACAGCCAGTTAGAGTGTAAGTCGTTAAGTGATGGCACTGTTTCTCCGTTCTTCGAGCGAATGGAACAAGCTCAAGCTTACTCACCACCTATTGTCAGGCCAAAGGCTACGGCAGTTCCAGCTATTCCATTACTGAATACAGAGACGCTCATTCCATGCCTTGGGGCGCCCAGGGACACCTCCCATCAATCTATACGGTGTCAGACGTCTCCAACTACAACTCAGATGGTGTACAGTACACCCACACCACAACCATTTATTCAGCTGCCAGCAGCAACGTATGCGAGGCAGACAGCAGTGGCATGCAGTGCAATGTTCTCTCCTACTTCCTACAATGTTATATCATCTTTGCCGCAAACCATTACGTCATTGAAGCTGCCTACAGTCACGACAGTGCAAAACACTCTGGTGCCACCAGTTTACCAATTACAGATCCCTACACATAGCCAACCAACTCACGTGCAACACCCATATCAGCCATCACCCATGGTCGGTGGATATTACACACCGCAGCCCTTCATTCAGTCATCAGTACAGAACTGGCATCCTCCTCCAGTGACATCTACCTTGCCATATCTGGCCACACACGCACATCCAGTATATCAGCCAGTACCTGCTGCACCTCCGCTCCAACCAGTCCCAGTCCCATCGCTACCAAAGCTTGTGAACGACAGTGAAAGAGAGTTCACAGATCTGAAAATAGCCCTCGACAATCTGCTGAACCCCCACACTGAGCTCACAGAACATTACAAATATCGTGTGCTGATGGAGCAGTTGGTCCTTGACGAAGCAAAGCTGATAGCCCAAGCGTGCCGTCATCATCCTGCACCTTACACAGCAGCCATGGCAGCCCTGCAGCACCAATATGGCCAACCCCACCAGCTTGCACAAAGTGAGGTTGCGGCTCTAATGAACTTACCAGATATCAAGGCTGGAGATTCAAAAGCATTCCAGATCTTTTCTCTTAACATTGATCTTCTGGTGGGTATGCTTATGTCTCTAGAGGGACCACAAGGAAGAGAGCTTACCTGTACCGGTCATGTTGACAGGTTGCTTAGTAAACTCCCTAAACACTACAGGGATGGTTTCATAGAGCACTTACAACTAAGGGGAAGACTGAATACAGACAGTCTTAATCCATACAATTTACACAATCTTGCAGAGTGGTTGAAGGTCAAGGCCGAAGCCCAACGGCTTTCATCAAAGATGGCTCAACGCTACCACACTGAGAAGGCTCCAGCTCCGCGTAGAGAGCGCCCAGCTATTATTAAGCCACAGACCCAGGCCATCTCCGTTTATCATGGTAGTAATCAGCCCAAGGAGGTTAAAGAAGTAAAGCATGTCCGAACAAAGGCTCTTCCAAACCAGCAACTACTCCAGAGAACAAAGCGCCTGTGTTTATTCTGTCACAGTGAAGAACACTACCTCTCTCAGTGCAATGAGATCACGGAATGCCCACCTGAGCGACTTATCAAGTGGATAAAAGAAGCTAAGAGATGCTGGAAATGCGGACGCACCAACCACAATTGTAATGAGTGCACATTGAGAAAACCATGCGGGGAATGTGGGGATGTGCAAGGGCCGAGCATTATGCTAGTTACGACCTCAAGTGACCGCATCTATGTGACACCACCTAGCCATACAGGTCGGGTCTTCTTAAAGGTCACCCCCGTGTTGCTGTGGAAAGGTGAGAAGTCTATGAAAACCTACGCAATCCTTGATGATGGTGCACAGTGCAGCATTATTCTTCCCGCAGCGGTACAAGAGCTAGGACTACAAGGAAAGAAGGAAGTTATGGCCCTTCGTACCATTCGTCATGATATTACCCAGCTGGAGGGACAGTCGGTCCACTTTCAGCTCTCACCCCAGTCCAGGCCGAAAGAGAAGTACAACCTTGCTAGTGTATTCTCTGCACCTCTCCTGACCTTGACTGAGCAGACATACCCTAGCAAGAGACTTCAGAGGAGCTACTGCCACCTAAAGGGTATTCCTCTTCCATCATTCAGCAAAATTCAGCCCCTTCTCTTAATTGGATCTGATTACCCAGGTCTAATCAGTGCAAAAGAGCCCACCAGATTAGGCCCAAATGGCGGACCAGCAGCTGTACATACGCAGCTCGGTTGGGTTCTCTAGGGACCGGACGGGCTTCTCCCGCACCAAATACCATCTCAACAGTGTTTGCTCACTTCCCTTACATCTGTGCGAGATCCGATACTCCAAGAGGTCGAACGGCTGTGGCAGTTAGACGTTCTTCCTTACCGCAACGAGAAGCTAGTAACGCGATCGCAACAGGACCAAGTAGCCATGGAACTTTTGGAGAGCAGAACTCAGCGTGTGGAAGTGGATGGAATCTGGCGTTATGCTACCCCCCTCGTACGCACTCCAAATGCACCACTATTGAAGGCTACCAGGGAGTCTGTTCTACCCAATCTTAGGGGTACGGAGAAACGCTTGGGCAGAGATCCAGGGAAGGCTAAGGTTTATGAGGCAGAGATCCAGAAGCTCTTAGATGCAGGATATGTTGTCAAGATCCCGCCAGAACTTCTACATATGGATAAGGAATCGTGGTTCATCCCACATCATCTTGTCCATCACAATGGCAAGGACAGACTAGTTTTCAACTGCTCCTTCATTCATCAAGGCCTCTCCCTCAACCAGCAGCTCCTTACTGGCCCATGTCTTGGTGCTTCATTATTGGGTGTCCTTATTCGATTCCGACAGCATCCAGTTGCTATCAGCGAAGACATACGCGCTATGTTCCATCAAGTAAGGCTCCTGCCGGAGGACAAACCCCTTTTGAGGTTCATCTGGCGAAACATGCGGAAAGAAGATCAGCCTGATATCTACCAGTGGGAAGTCTTGCCTTTCGGAACAACCTGCAGCCCATGCTGTGCGACCTTCGCACTGCAGAAACATGTCAGAGACCACCAGGCAGGCGACAAAGAAGTGAGACAGTCCATAGAACAGAGCTTCTATGTGGACAACTGTCTACAGAGTCTCCCCACTGTGGAACAAGCCAGGCAGTTAGTCAACAAGATGAGATCCTTTCTTGCCTCTGGGGGGTTCGAAATACGGCAGTGGGCCAGTAATGTCCCACTAGTATAGAGTATAGGGCTATGGCTGCAGAAGAATCATTCTGACCCTCAGGAGCCAGCTCTAGGTCTGATGTGGCACTGTCTCAATAATTGTCTGGGTTACAGACACCGCCCGACGACAGAGTGTCTCCCGACAATGAGACACATCTATAAAGTCCTGGCATCCCAATATGAGCCTTTAGTGTTCGTCAACCCCTTCACCACCAGGGCTAAAGTTTTAGTCCAAAGGCTCTGGGCCAAACCGAGAAGTTGGGATGACCCAAACCTTCCCACAGATCTTCTTGAAAGCTGGAGAGTGTGGGAACAGGAGTTACCTAACCTTGCTATGGTTGTGTTTCCCCGTTGTTACATTCCTTCACGTTTCAAGGATGAGGCGTCCCGTTTCAGCTTGCACATTTTCTGTGATGCAGCCGAGGTGGCATATGGAGCAGTAGCGTACCTGCTGATCGAGCAACAGGGTGAAGTCCACACTTCCTTTGTGATGGCCAGGTCAAGGGTAGCTCCAAAGCGACAATTGACAATGCCGCGGTTGGAACTTTGTGCAGCCTTGGCGGGCGCACAGCTCGCTAAGCTTCTATTGCAAGAGCTGACCATTCATATTGAGACGACGACACTCTGGACTGACTCTACTACCGTCTTGACCTGGATACAGTCTGAGTCCTGCCGGTATAAAGTTTTCGTCGGCACTAGAGTGGCCGAAATTCAGGAATTGACTGATCTGCATTCATGGAGATATGTGGACTCAGCAAATAACCCGGCAGACGACATCACTCGGGGGAAGACACTGGTAGAGCTGGCAAATCCCAGTCGGTGGAATCAGGTACCTCATTTCCTCCGTGAATCACCAGAACAATGGCCAGCTATACCCCCTATGGAGAATCGAGATGATTCCTCAGAAACCAGAAAGACTGTATTCTGTGGATTAACTGTAGATGACCAAAGTCCGCAAATGCCTGATGCAGCTCAATTCACCTCCTGGAAAGCTTTGGTTAAGGCAACATACCAGTCCCTTTACGGGGCGGCCAACTCAGATGCCGGAACTCCGAGTCCTGATTATCGGAGCGCTGAAGGTTTTTTGTTAAGTCGGTCTCAGGCTGAGTCCTTTCCTCTAGAATTCAAAGCCTTGAAGGCAGGCAAACCAGTGGGCTCTTCTAGTTGTCTGAAAACACTGGCGCCGGAGTTTGATCAGGCATTAGGTCTAATTCGAGTTGGAGGACGGCTCCGGAGATTGGAAGGCCTGAGTCCAACCGAGACTCATCCAGTAGTTTTAGACTCCCATCATTCTGTTACCAAGCTCCTGATCCAAGACTTTGATGAACGCTTGTTTCATCCCGGTCCTGACAGAGTTTTTGCTGAGCTCCGTCGTTACTACTGGGTTCTGAGAGGCAGGCAAGCAGTGAAGCAACACCAGAGGGGGTGCGTTCAATGCCAGAGGTGGAGAGCTAAGCCAACAGTACCCATAATGGCTGATCTACCCTTGGCTCGTCTACGACTTCATCAACCACCATTCTTCTCGACAGGTGTCGACTGTTTCGGGCCCTTCACTGTTAAAATAGGCCGCCGCTCAGAAAAAAGATGGGGTGTGATCTTTAAATGTCTTACTACCCGCTGCATACACCTCGATCTTCTCAATAGCCTGGATGCCGATGCTTTCTTACTTTCCCTGAGACGTTTCATCGTGCGGCGGGGTACTCCTTCGGAAATTCTCTCTGACCAAGGGACTAATTTCAGAGGTGCCGAAACAGAACTGAGAGAAGCCTTCAGGAGAATGGAACCTCAACTGCAGGAACAGCTGGCAGACCATCAGATCACTTTCAAGATGAATCCTCCTGCGGCACCGCATTTTGGTGGCACATGGGAGCGCGAGATCAAATCTGTGAAGTCAGCCCTGCAGGTCGTTGTAGGAAGTCAATCCCTGCCTGAAGATGTCTTGCACACTGTGTTAGTGGAGATAGAGGGTATCCTGAATAGTAAGCCACTGGGTTATGTCTCGTCTGACGTTGCAGATGTAGATCCAGTCACGCCTAACTTCCTCCTCATGGGGCGGCGGGACTCTTCACTACCCCAAGTGGTCTACACTCCAGAACCTCTGTCTAAGCGTCGATGGCGTCATGCCCAGACTATAGTCGATCACTTTTGGGTGCACTATACCCGGCATTACTTACCTAACCTCCAGCCTCGTCTTAAATGGCAGCGTGAGACTCAGGATCTGACTCAGGGTACGGTGGTAATGGTGGTGGACCCACAACTGCCTCGTGCTCACTGGCCCATTGGTAAGGTTGAGAGTCTGGTTCCCAGCGAAGACGGCCATATTAGGTCAGCAAAGGTCAGAATAAAGGATCGCCTGTATCTCCGACCAGTGGCTAAGTTAGTTCAACTCCCAGCACTCCCGGATGATGATGAAACCGACGTTAAGAACTAAGGAATTTACATCTTCTACATTTTAGTTGTAGTTTACTTTCAGTTTCGTCTCTGCCGCCATCTTCTACAAGTGGTAAATGTGCGTGCATGAATGTAAGTTCATTTATCCTTATATTTAGCTGTTATATTGTGATATTAACACTTTCATGTCACAGCTGTATATCCGATTGTTGTTATTCTGTTCATATCGTGATAAATGTGTTCAGAGGCGAGTGATGCCGGTGTAATTCCTGCGCATATGTTTAGCGCCATTTTACCGCGCTGTGGACAATATAAACATAGATGATGTATACTGAGGTGAATATTTATGTTTACTCTATTCAGACATATTCTGATATATTTATTTGTTTATTTCAGACTAAACCACATTTTACCACCTCAATTCTGGCTAATGCTGTTTAATGCTGGATATGTATATTGACACATCTGATGAGATAAACAGTTGAACTATCTTCTGTCTCCTGTCACACTTCTTGCCGGAGTTCCGTAGTGGACTAGCCTTCCACCTAACAAAACGAAATAGAGTCTTTTACAATATATATATATATATATATATATATATATATATATATATATATATATATATATAAAAATAGCTGCGAGCAGCAATTGCGGGCCCAAGCCGGTGGCACCACAACCCCGGTGGCGGTGCCGCCGGCTTTGGCCCTTCATCGCTGCTCGTAGCTATATTCATGAGTCATTAAATCATGTTTTATTTGGACTTCTCTGTGCATGCTCTTTGAGGTGGTGACCATAGACCTGCATTATATGACTGACAGACAAGAACGGTTTGACCTAAAAATATCAAAATTGAAACTACTTCATATACTTGAGGAGTACAATATACAGTACATACCGAGTTTTGTTACTCTAGATAAAACTAACAACCCCACTTTTGTCAAAAGGTGGCGCTACTGAGCCCTTACCACACCCGTTTCTGAAACTTCGCACATGTCTACTGGCTAATAAATGTGATGTGTCTGACGAGTTTCATGCAATTTCAAGCATGCTAAGAGTCTCAAAAGCATCCAAAAAGAATATTTAAGTTTGATGTGTTGCCATGGCAACAGTATTTAAGATATCAATAATCCTTTCACAGGTCTACATCTGGCGTGTGTTTACATTATACACATAAAGTTTGAAGCAAATCGGGAAAAAACAAGAGGGTGATATAAAAGCATATTGAAAGTGACACACTTCCTGCTGCCAGTTGGTGGCACTATAGCTTTGACTCACAATAGTTACATCCATGTGATCGGCCTCTTACAACGAACACACTGCTGAAGTTTCATCAAGATCAGTTAATGTATAAAGAAGTTATAACACACTTCCTGTTTTCATTATTTGCCATAAATTTGTTTCCTCGCCACGGCCAAACCGTTCGAGATATCAAAAATCCCCTGGCAGGGGGGATTTTCATCCTCACTGTCTTGACTTCACGCTGACCGAGTTTCGTGCCATGTGTTTGAATTCTCTAGGAGGAGTATTTCAAATTCCATTGCATGCGTTTTCCAAACAACCCTAAATAGCCGACTTCCTGTTGGGCCGGGGTACAAAGTAAGAGCATGAAGGATATATGAACTGATGAGATCTACATGTGTACCGAGTTTCATATTATTACATGCAAGCGTGTTTGATTTATGGACCATGTTTTTGGACCCCGTTCCAGGGGGGCGCTGTCGAGCCCCTCTGCCATGCCCAGGTACCAGCTTCAGCCCGGCCCTGATGGCCGCCGGTTCTGACCCGTGTTCAAAGTTTCAAGAGCTTTCGAGCACGTAAAGAGCCCCAAAAGGTCGTAAGAAAAATAATAGAGGAAAAAAAATAATAATCCTTAGGAAAACAATAGGGCCTTCGCCTTTTCAAGGCTTGGGCCCTAAAATAAATAAATAAATAAACAAACAAATTTTTTATTTTATACCCAAATAGGTAACACTTTACTTAACGGTGTCTGTGATACAGAGTAATTACTTAATTAATTACCTAGTAGTAGACATTGTAATAACATGTAACAAAATGTAATTAACATCAGTGTTGGGTGTAACTAATTACTAAGTAATTAGTTACTGTAATTTAATTACTTTTCCCTTGAAAAAGTAAAGTAAGGGATTACTCTTAATTTTTCTGTAATTTAAATACAGTTATTTCGGATGTAATTGAGCTAAATACTGTGTATAGATCAATCCGTTCTCACAGCGATTTGTAAGCATTTTATGAGGTGTCTAAATCGTACGACCGCACTTGTACAAATTCGAACGGATTAGCCATCTTGTAAAATAAGTATGAAATGTCATGAGATCAGACTGGTATTAACTAGAACAATTCTATATAAAACAATAGTGGGTTTAACATCAAAATGTATTGTCTGATGTTAAAAACTATGTTTATAATGTAACCTTCTCCCTTTAAATAGTTTGGTCAGATTAAGGATAATTCATGCAATTTTATAGTATTTATTTGAAAGAATTAAAAGAGTTTCATGTCTATCCTTGTATTATTCAGCTGGTTGAGGTCGATATGGGATTTAGAAAGTAATTAGTAATTAAAAGTAATAAAATACTTTTTAGAGAGAGTAATTAGCAAAGTAATCTAATTACACTGTTGAAGAGGTAATTAGTAACTAGTAATGAATTACTTTTTTAGAGTAACTTACCCAACACTGATTAACATGTAACTAATGGCCCGTTTCCACTGAGTGGTACGGTACGGTACAGTTCGGTACGGTACGCAATTATTTGCGTTTCCACTGTCAAAAGTTGTGAATGGTACCAAAAAGCCGAACCGTACCGTACCACTTTTTGGGTACCCTTCCGTTGGGGTACCTAGCACAATGGTACGGTACTAAAGGGTGGAGCTAGACTCACTGCAGAACGCTGATTGGTTGACAGAGTATCGTCACTTGCGCGTGCTACAAGGGGAATGACAACATAAGAAGCGCCATTTTTTAATATACAGTTGGAATAAAATACTACGGTTATTCTTTCACGAAATGTAGTTTTAAGAGTTTTTCAGGCGAGAATGTAGTTGTTTAAAGCTCAAATCTGTGGTTTATTTATAATGATTTATGATAAATTTATCCATTCCCGGCGATCATCGGACGCTCGGCGCTCATGTTCCCCGGCCGGAACAGCCTTTCCTCGGCTGGTCGTTCTGAAGTTTGCCCGCTGGCTCTGTAGCAGCTAGTGGTAATTCGTCTTGTGTATATCTAACGGGTGATCTTTGGTCTCGTGAATCGATAATTCGTTCCCTGGCCAATCGTTTTGGCTGAGGGCTAAGTGAAGTTTCATATATTTAGGCTATTTAACTTTTCCGTTGTAACGTTAACGTTAGACTATCTGTCAAGGAACTGCTCTGAGACAGGCAAGTTAAGATCCAAACGCAGCTTTATTTGTGGGCAATCCAAAGGCGTAATCCAAAGTACAGGCAATGGGTCAAAACACTGGTAGGCAGTCCAAACAAAGAAACAAACAAAGAATCAAACAAACAAACAAAACAGGAAGGGACCAGAGGCAAAAGAGTAATCCAGGAAACAGGGCAAGAAATCCAAAAACCAAAATACATGAAACCAGGTAAACGCTCAGAGATGCAGTGGGACACAAACAAAACTTCGCAATGAGTGAGTGAATGAACATGGAATAAATAGACATGGACTAACAGGGTGATGAGAAACAGGTGAATGCAATCAGAGACAAACAAGGTGATGAGAAACAGGTGATAATGAGTCCAGGCAGTGCGTGATGGGAATTGTAGTTTGAGGAAGTGATCATAGTCTATTCTGGAGTGCCCTCTGGTGGCTCTCAAGGGCACTCCAGCTGGTAACCGTTACATAGCCCCCTTCCAATGAGCGGCTTCCAGACGCTCCAAAACTGTCCAGGTGGGTGGTGGCATGGAGGCGGATCCGGGGGCGGGATGGAGGGCCAGGCCCGTGGAGCGGAAGAGGACCTGGAGACTGCGGTGGAGCAGGCTGTGCAGGCGACCAGGGCGGAGCAGGCAGTGCAGGCGGCCAGGGCGGAGCAGGCAGTGCAGGCGGCCAGGGCGGAGCAGGCAGTGCAGGCGGCCAGGGCGGAGCAGGCAGTGCAGGCGGCCAGGGCGGAGCAGGCAGTGCAGGCGGCCAGGGCGGAGCAGGCAGTGCAGGCGGCCAGGGCGGAGCAGGCAGTGCAGGCGGCCAGGGCGGAGCAGGCAGTGCAGGCGGCCAGGGCGGAGCAGGCAGTGCAGGCGGCCAGGGCGGAGCAGGCGGCCAGGGCGGAGCAGGCAGTGCAGGCGGCCAGGGCGGAGCAGGCTGTGCAGGCGACCTGGGCGGGACCAACGGTTTAGGAACGTGAATGGGCTCAGGGGATGCGGTGGCCATCTTGTCCGAAGACACAGGCGTGGAGTCGGCCATCTTGTCCGAAGACACAGGCGTGGAGTCGGCCATCTTGTCCGAAGACACAGGCGTGGAGTCGGCCATCTTGTCCGAAGACACAGGCGTGGAGTCGGCCATCTTGTCCGAAGACACAGGCGTGGAGTCGGCCATCTTGTCCGAAGACACAGGCGTGGAGTCGGCCATCTTGTCCGAAGACACAGGCGTGGAGTCGGCCATCTTGTCCGAAGACACAGGCGTGGAGTCGGCCATCTTGTCCGAAGACACAGGCGTGGAGTCGGCCATCTTGTCCGAAGACACAGGCGTGGAGTCGGCCATCTTGTCCGAAGACACAGGCGTGGAGTCGGCCATCTTGTCCGAAGGCACGGGACTAGGATCAGATTCTAGGCTCGGCAGGACGAGACTCTGGACGGCACGCGGACGTGACGTGAGGCTCAGTCTCTGGATCGGCAGAAGTGACGTGAGGCTCAGTCTCTGGATCGGCAGAAGTGACGTGAGGCTCAGTCTCTGGATCGGCAGAAGTGACGTGAGGCTCAGTCTCTGGATCGGCAGAAGTGACGTGAGGCTCAGTCTCTGGATCGGCAGAAGTGACGTGAGGCTCAGTCTCTGGATCGGCAGAAGTGACGTGAGGCTCAGTCTCTGGATCGGCAGAAGTGACGTGAGGCTCAGTCTCTGGATCGGCAGAAGTGACGTGAGGCTCAGTCTCTGGATCGGCAGAAGTGACGTGAGGCTCAGTCTTTGGATCGGCAGAAGTGACGTGAGGCTCAGTCTCTGGATCGGCAGAAGTGACGTGAGGCTCAGTCTCTGGATCGGCAGAAGTGACGTGAGGCTCAGTCTCTGGATCGGCAGAAGTGACGTGAGGCTCAGTCTCTGGATCGGCAGAAGTGACGTGAGGCTCAGTCTCTGGATCGGCAGAAGTGACGTGAGGCTCAGTCTCTGGATCGGCAGAAGTGACGTGAGGCTCAGTCTCTGGATCGGCAGAAGTGACGTGAGGCTCAGTCTCTGGATCGGCAGAAGTGACGTGAGGCTCAGTCTCTGGATCGGCAGAAGTGACGTGAGGCTCAGTCTCTGGATCGGCAGAAGTGACGTGAGGCTCAGTCTCTGGATCGGCAGAAGTGACGTGAGGCTCAGTCTCTGGATCGGCAGAAGTGACGTGAGGCTCAGTCTCTGGATCGGCAGAAGTGACGTGAGGCTCAGTCTCTGGATCGGCAGAAGTGACGTGAGGCTCAGTCTCTGGATCGGCAGAAGTGACGTGAAGTGCAGGTTTGGCATGAAGCTCAGGCATGTCGTGGTGAAGCTCAGGCATGTCGTGGTGAAGCTCAGGCGTGTCGTGGTGAAGCTCAGGCATGTCGTGGTGAAGCTCAGGCATGTCGTGGTGAAGCTCAGGCATGTCGTGGTGAAGCTCAGGCATGTCGTGGTGAAGCTCAGGCATGTCGTGGTGAAGCTCAGGCATGTTGTGGTGAAGCTCAGGCATGTCGTGGTGAAGCTCAGGCATGTCGTGGTGAAGCTCAGGCATGTCGTGGTGAAGCTCAGGCATGTCGTGGTGAAGCTCAGGCATGTCGTGGTGAAGCTCAGGCATGTCGTGGTGAAGCTCTGGCTGGACGTGGCTGACGTGAAGGACAGAGCTTAACCGAATGGCAATGTCAATATATTGAGCTAGAGTGTAATGAGGGGTATTGTCAGGCTCATTCAGTCCATTGCGAAAAATGTCTTTTAAGACAGCATCTTTAAAGTTCACCCTATGGCTAAGCTCACCAAACTCAGCAACAAAATCCTCAATTGGTCGGTTACCTTGGCTGAGGTGGAAGAGACAAACTGCTGGATCCATGTTGTGGCGAAGTTTTCTGTCAAGGAACTGCTCTGAGACAGGCAAGTTAAGATCCAAACGCAGCTTTATTTGTGGGCAATCCAAAGGCGTAATCCAAAGTACAGGCAATGGGTCAAAACACTGGTAGGCAGTCCAAACAAAGAAACAAACAAAGAATCAAACAAACAAACAAAACAGGAAGGGACCAGAGGCAAAAGAGTAATCCAGGAAACAGGGCAAGAAATCCAAAAACCAAAATACATGAAACCAGGTAAACGCTCAGAGATGCAGTGGGACACAAACAAAACTTCGCAATGAGTGAGTGAATGAACATGGAATAAATAGACATGGACTAACAGGGTGATGAGAAACAGGTGAATGCAATCAGAGACAAACAAGGTGATGAGAAACAGGTGATAATGAGTCCAGGCAGTGCGTGATGGGAATTGTAGTTTGAGGAAGTGATCATAGTCTATTCTGGAGTGCCCTCTGGTGGCTCTCAAGGGCACTCCAGCTGGTAACCGTTACACTAGCGCTGAATTTGTATTTTGACTGAATTGTTTGCTTTATTTCTTATTGTATAGCTTCTTGTAACGTTACCTTTTACTTATACTTTTATAATGGCTATTATTAATAAAACTGAAATTTAACAAAAACTCATTTGGTTGAGTTTTGTTATTTATTTTATTACAAGATTATCACTGTAATGTTGTTTATTGCAGCATTTGTACAAATGCATATTGTCTGGAATATGTTTAATATTTTTAAAATTAAACGAAAAAATGCAGGGTTGTGTTTTATATTTCGTTTTGTTAAAAATAGGCTAACGTTATACATGCAGTGAATAATATCAGGTAGGCCTATATTGCCTGAACCACACTTGTGTGCCTATAATGTTTAAAATCTATTTAAATGAAAACGAAAAGAGGCAGAGTGGTGTTTTATAACATATTTCGTTTTATTGTTGCCTAAAATATACATGCAGAGCGAGCTGAGTGACGCTTTCAGAACGCGCTGTTCAATTTAGAGAATTACCGCACTCGCGTCCTCGGGACTCCTTCTGCTGAGAACTTTGCGTACTTGGTATTGAGAAATGCCTAATCTAATGTCGGCGCTTGTCTTCTTGTGACAAACATGCCGAGAAGCAAGGGCAAGATCTGCTGTATGCCATCCATTGGTGTTTACTTTGTCGCTTTCTTCTTTGCGCGAAAATGACGTTGATCGCTTCTTTCCAGCAAACGCCACGTCTATCAAGTAGGGTACTGTTGGCGGTGGAAACGCTAGCCGGATCATGGTTTACTGACCCGACCCGAACCGTACTGTACCGTACCGTACTGCTCAGTGGAAACGAGCCATAAGTTATGGAACAGCCTGTACTTACAGATTGTAATTACACTCATGTATTAGGCAGCTACTGTTACACGTGTAACAGGCCGAGTCGGTAACATACGTGTTACCAACTTGGTACAATGTAACAAGTACTTAAATATGTTACTGAGGAAGGAAGCCTTCAGTTACAAATGGTCATTTTGTACCTTATAAAATAAAGTGTATCAAGGTTGTACTTAAGTGCACTTCATGTGTATCTACATAGCTTATCCATCTGAATTAACCCTCTTTACAGCTTAAATACATGCAGTAGCTTCTTAATTAAATTCAATTTACAGAATATTACACAGGTATACGCTACGTAAAATAAAGTGTATCAAGATTTACTTAAGTGTACTTCATGTGTATCTACAAACCTTATCCAACCAAAACTGTAACCATTTTTAACTATTGTTATTTTTCATGTGTGTGTGTGTGTGTCAAATGTGAATGCGTTTTAATTGTTTGTATCTATTTATAATGTACTTAGAAATGCCCAACCAGGGACAGGAGTTGAAAATTAGCTTTAGCTATAAACTCTATATGCTGCGCATCAGTTACAGGCTTTGTATTGTAACTATGTTTGATTGTATGGTCCCTGTTAAATAAATAAATAATAAATAAATCCATATTTACTTTAGTTTGAATTAGGCCTAACTCCCTCGTTCACAGCATAAATGAATGCGGTAGCTTCCTAATTACATTGCAATTCCATAATATTACACAGGGATAAGCTACGTAAAATAAAGTGTATCAAGATTGTACTTAAGTGTACTACATGTGTATCTACATACCTTACATGAAGTACACTTAAGTACAATCTTGATGCACTATTTTAGAAGGTACAAAATGATCATGTGTAACTGCAGGCTTTTTTTTCACACTTTAGTAACATATTTAAACACTTGTTGTTACATTGTGTAGTACAAAGTACTTACTTATATAATTACATTGTACCAAGGTGGTAACCCGTATGTAACTGACTCGGCCTGTTACACATGTGTAACAGTAGCTGCCCATGGGCGTAATTTCCTATGGGGACAGGGGGACATGTCCCCCCCACTTTTCAAAATCCCGTTTGTGTCCCCCCCACTTTCAAGTTCGTTTATGATTTTTTTAACCGCACGCCGTCATCGCCCTGGAGGAGCAGAATATAGCCTGTGCCGATGCGCACGTCCGCGTCCAGGTACGTCGCGTCCACACCATAGTCCACACTCTAAAAAGAGCTCACTGAAAGTTCTAATGAGCAGGTATAAAAGAGAACTCGATTCTGGCACGCTGTCTGTGCGTCGTGTGCGTCAGGACATTCACAGACAGCGTGCCAGAATCCAGTTCTCTTTCGCACTTGAATAATAATAACACACACATTTATGCCAAAATTTCCGTTTTGTCAATTTTATCCTCACAAGAACAGTCTTAAATGAGTTAAATAAAACCTTAAATGAAAGTCAAGCGTAAATGAGAAAATTAAACGGGTAAGATCCTGTCATCAGCGACAGATCTTAAAGGGACAGCAGCCAATTCTGTCTGTCAGTAAAGTTAACCAAAGAACAAAGGGGAACAGAGCAAATTACTCACTGATCTTGTCTAAAGAACGTTGTAGATTTAATAAGGATTAATCTATATTTAATTTATAATGTATGCAGTGCAGACTATTTGATAACCTTATTCAATTTCTGTATATTTTGTACCTGTTAGACAGGAAGGGCACAGGCAAATATGACATTTATTGTGGGTTTAAGTGAAGATTGTTTAAAGTTTACTTAAATTAAAAGTTGTTATATTTTGAAGCCTAATAAATGTTTCAAATTTGGGGGAGGGGGGGGGGGATCCTTTTAATCGAGACGTCAGTAGCTATATTAATATCAGTGATACTGGCCTTCATTCATAAAAAGATGCTATTAAACAATTATTTAAAATATACTATCTTTATGTAGTTTTTTCATTACAGTGGAAATTGGGTCTCACATAATTTCAAACACACAAAACATTAATGGTGAACATTTTTGACTTTATAAAATTATTACCTCAAGTCTTGGCAATCGGCCCCTATTAAACAAAAAAGTAAAATCTTTTGGTAACACTTTATTTTGATGGTCCCTTTTGAACATTCTGGTGACTATAAGTAACTTTGCAACTACATGTCAACTAACTGTCATTAGAGTATTAGTAGACTCTCTGCTTAATATCTGCTAACTCTTTATTGTGATGTTCCTCCAACAGACTGTCTACTGACTATAAGAAACTATGCAACTACATGTCAACTTATTCTAACCCTAACCCTAACAGTCTACTAACACTCTACTAATACTCTAATGAGAGTTAGTAGACATGTAGGTGCAACATTACTTATAGTCAACAGAATGTGTTAAAGGGACCATCCAAAATGTTTTAGTAGCCTACTTTTATTTTTGGCAGAATTTATCATTATAATCAACTTAATTATTTCCTGGATTTTGTATCACCATAGTACAATAGTCCCTAAATGTATGTAAATGCAGGAAATGGGATTCAAATCAGAAAAAAAAAATTCCCCCATTTTGTGTCCCCCCCACTTCTCAAACCAAAGTTACACCCTTGTAGCTGCCTATTACATGTGTGTAATTACAATCTGTAAGTACAGGCTGTTCCATAACTTAGTTACATGTTAATTACATTTTGTTACATGTTATTACAATGCCTACTACTAAGTAATGAATTAAGTAATTACTCTGTATCACAGACACCGTAAAATAAAGTGTTACCCAGAAGGGTGTTATTTATATCGGGACAAAACATGTCCCACATAGAAAAGTCTAATTTATAGCAAAAATTAAGAAATTCATCATGTATGACATGCTTACAAAGTTAAATCTAAAGGAATTGTATATACCTATCTGATTTTTAGAATACACTTTTTTATCTTTTTGGGGAAAAGTTGTTTAAATGTATAGTCTGTGGTTAGATGGTACATGTTATTGCACTTGTCCAGAGCAAGAGGTTACAATATTAACCATCCCAAAAAACTTTTAAAAAGCTCTACAATTGTGAAAACATATATATCAAATAAAAAATAAGGGGTATAAATATAAAAAACAATGCATGAAGTGGACATCAAACAATATTTTCCATAAATATCTGCCTATTAAAGTTGTGTCCTCAGTTTCTGTCAACTCCGTCAGATTTTTTCATAAAGCTCTTTAAATCAGGAAATAGCATGTCAGATATATCCTTGAGGACCCCTTTTCATCTCCCTGTCTGTGGTGAATGCAGCACTACCACACATGCTCTGGTACATTTTACATTTTTTTATATTTTAGACAAACAATGTCAATATTCCTATGGTCACAGCTGCACCATGTCAATACCATCTTTCTGTTAAGATACTTTTTTCAAACCATAGCGGATAGAATTTAAGCATTTTAGTGAGGTTATTGGGACAGCTAGCAACTGAGGAAAAACTACCTAGCTGCAGTGTACAATACATGTTTTGGTGGGAAAATACATGCCCTTACGTCAACTCCGTCAGACGTCAACACCGTCAGGTTCTATGTCTGACGGAGTTGACCTGTAGGCTGACGGAGTTGACAAATCCACCAATAACGTGTACCAATAACCAATAATGTGCGAATGTAATATTATTTGTGAATATAGTGAACGGTTAAACTGTTATTTCAGGGTTTTATTTACACACAAATGCACATACATAGCATGCATTACATTATTTAACCATACGCATCTGACTTGTAGAGAATGGGGAGGCAGTGGTCTGCTTATTATTGTGTAACGTGTATTTTTGCCAGCACTTTAAGATATTATTTATATATGTAGAGACAGAGATAGAGAAATGAGAAGCCAGTGTAGGGCTGGGCAATATGGCCAAAAAAAGATAGTGACCAAAAAAATATGTATTGTAGAAAAGCATGGCTGGACAGAAATTGTCAGTTGAGGAGCAAAGGAGAAGAAATAGAGAGTACCAAACGAAAGATAGGAGAAAAATGAAACAGTGACCAAGAGAGCAAGCATGCTATGCAAGAGAAGGAAAGACAAAGGTGGAAGAAGAGAGTTAAAGACAAAAAAGTAATACAAATAGAGCGTGTGCATGTCCGACGCCTGCTGCTCAAGGCATAAGTGCAGGTTAGACAAAAATTAAATCTTAAGTAAGCTAATTGAACCTGATTCTAAGCTACAGATTATGTGTTGCAGTATTGTTGTCAAGGAATGTCAATTTAAGATCACACCCAGTATAAAGTAGGTATAAAGTTTCCCTTATTGTTTTTTTTTTATAGTTGGATATGGTGTTATTTATAATAGTTGGAAACGGTGTATGTGCAATATGTTTATTATAGTTTGCTTTACAGTAAGTTCAATACTCTAATAACAAGGAGAAGTTTTAGTAGTAGTTTAAAGAGCATATCTGTTCAACAATCACAATGCACACATATTTTTTGTCAACACCGTCAGTTTTTTCATCAACACCGTCAGATCTTCAACATCGTTGGATGTATGTTTTTGTTCATTTTTTGGGGGAAAAAAATTTCTTCCTTCAGTTAATGTTGTTTTTGTAATAAAGGACCATCTGATATACATCTTCTTATGTTTTATTTATTTAAGGAATTTGTTTTTACAATATTGAAATTAAAATCAAAGTTTGAAAATGCAAATATTTAGAAATCTGAGTTTTCAGAATAGTGTGAAATCACAACTTAAATTTATATACAGTGCTATGCATAAGTTTAGACACCCATACTAAAGTTGACTAAAAAGAGGAATAAAAAATCATCTTTTGGAAATTGACCTTAATGCCTTAATTTAAAAAATTAGGAAAAATCCAACCTTTAAGGACACCAATTTTCTTTGTGAATGAATAATGTATCGTAAATAAATAAATGTTCTTCCTTAAAATACGGGGTGCATAAGTTTGGACACCCCTATGTTAAATTCCCATAGAGGCAGGCAGATTTTTTATTTTTAAAGGCCAGTTACTTCATGGATCCAGGATTCTATGCATCCTGATAAAGTTCCCTTGGCCTTTGGAATTAAAATAGCCCCACATCATCACATAGCCTTCGCCATACCTAGAGATTGGCATGGTTTTATTTCAGTTAGCCTAATTGCTATAGCCAAATGCATTGAGAGATGATCTTATGGAAAGTACGCCATGCCAATCTCTAGGTATGGTGAAGGCTATGTGATGATGTGGGGCTATTTTAATTCCAAAGGCCAAGGGAACTTTATCAGGATGTATAGTATCCTGGATCCATGAAGTAACGGGCCTTTAAAAATTAAAATCTGCCTGCCTCTATGGGAATTTAACATAGGGGTGTCCAAACTTATGCACCCTGTATTTTAAGGAAGAACATTTATTTATTTACGATACATTATTCATTCACAAAGAAAATTGGTGTCCTTAAAGGTTGGATTTTTCCTAATTTTTTAAATTAAGGCATTAAGGTCAATTTCCAAAAGATGATTTTTTATTCCTCTTTTTAGTCAACTTTAGCATGGGTGTCTAAACTTATGCATAGCACTGTATTGTATTTTTTTACATATCAGAGTAACTAAACACTATTACGATATACTTCAGAACTTTAGATTCTTGTTGGATTGGAATAATTAAAATTGTATACTTTTTAGTGTGTCTGACGGAGTTGACACAAATCCAGTTCTGAAGGGAAACATGTTGATTTGTTAAAAATGTGTTTTTATTTAGAACCTGTTCCTTTACATGGTTAAACAGCTAAGACCTTTCTCTGCAGAAACATACAACTCTAATTGATATAGTGTGTATTTTTTTTTTAAGTTTTTTAAAACGTGTTTTGTCCCGACTCTCAAGAATCAGTGAGGTATGAGGTCTATGGTTGCTCATCTGTCCATCATCGTATAAAGCCCGCCCTGACAATTTGATTGGTCCGAACCATTTTTGAGTCCAGACCGAACTTCCCAACCTAAAAATTTTGTGGGCAGGGTTCGGGCTGGCATCCAGGCAGGGGGCGTAATTTGCGGGTGGGACGGGTGGGACATGTCCCCACCACTTTTTGCCAGGGTCGATATTGTCCCCACCACTTTTTAAAACCTCTCGCTGCATGGATAGCTACCAGTAGAAATAAATAAAACATCTCCAACTGGCAGACCACTGGCAAATCAGGAAATAGCATGTCAGATATATCCTTGAGGACCCCTTTTCATCTCCCTGTCTGTGGTGAATGCAGCACTACCACACATGCTCTGGTACATTTTACATTTTTTTATATTTTAGACAAACAATGTCAATATTCCTATGGTCACAGCTGCACCATGTCAATACCATCTTTCTGTTAAGATACTTTTTTCAAACCATAGCGGATAGAATTTAAGCATTTTAGTGAGGTTATTGGGACAGCTAGCAACTGAGGAAAAACTACCTAGCTGCAGTGTACAATACATGTTTTGGTGGGAAAATACATGCCCTTACGTCAACTCCGTCAGACGTCAACACCGTCAGGTTCTATGTCTGACGGAGTTGACCTGTAGGCTGACGGAGTTGACAAATCCACCAATAACGTGTATTTTTCATTTCATTTCGTTCGTTTGTAAAATAAAAGAAGCGATCTAGCCCTGAAATACGTTGTTTTTTAAATCAACTGATCAAAGTGCTCCTTGCCGCCTGCGATCAGTGGCGCGGTTACAGTGTATCTCGTGGCTCACGCACAGTCTTCACATGCATGCGCGCTTCAATCCGTTTCGGAGACTATTTGTTCGTTCCGGTGCAGAGCATGTGAGCTGAGTGGAGCGAGAGCGGGCGGGGAGCGCGAGCGGGCGGATCTTGGACAGAGCGCAGAGCGGCATTTTTAAAAGGACGGAGCGTCGCCCTATTTCCCACTCCAATTTCGCTCCGCTCACACCACGAGTCTGACTCCACGTCTTTTCCCCGCCTGGCTAAAGAACCTCCCATTCTGTTCAGCATCCCAAGCGGGTCTGCGAGGGCAGAGAGGGTTTTCTCCCCAACCACCGAGTTTGAAGCCTCAGACATTGTCCAAACTTGTGTTCTTGAAGGTGAACTTAAAAGAACTGTAGATAAGGAAAGCAATTCATTTTCTTTCTTTTTTTTTTTTTTTTAAAGTTTGACAACATAAGCCATTTAAATTTTAAAACGTTGATGTAGCCTACAGTATAGGCCTATAGCCTGTATATTTTTATTTATATAATTAGGCCCATTGATTCGTTTAATTGTACAGCAATTTTTTTGTACAATTGATATAAGCATATTTTAATTTTAATCGTGCGTGCTGTGCAAAAGTTTAGTTATCAAAATGTTGGCCTAATAGTTAATTTACTTTTAAAATGTTTATGTAGGCCTATATTTTTTTTTACATTTTTGTTTATATCATTTTTATTTATATTATTAGGCCCATTTATTCATTTAATTGTACAGCAGTTTGTGTGTACAATGTATAGACTATAAGCCAATTTAAAATTTAATTGTGCGCGTTGGGCAAAAATTCACTTATCAAAATTCTGGCCTAATAGTTAATTTACTTTTAAAACTTTTATGTATGTTTTTGTTTATATAGTTTTTATTAATATTATTAGGTCCATTTATTCGTTTAATTTTTTTACTTTTTGTATAGGCTATATTCCTTTTTACATAGGCTAGGCCTAATTTTTAATTTGAAATAAAACATTTCTATTTGGAAAATGTTGTTGTTGTGTAACGGTTATTAATTATAACTTGTGTTTTAATTTTAAATTCACACAAAATCCTAATTTTTCTGTTACATATGTATGTAAGAAAAGAAAATAATTTATTTTTTATATATATCTATGAGTTTTGCGTTCGTCGCAGTTGTGACGTCATTCTCGCGTTGCGCGCGCTCTCGCGTTGCGCGCGCTCTCGCTTCAGTCTGCGGGAGGTCTGAGCGGAGGGAGGTTGGTACTGTGTGCACTCCTGTCCAAAAGAGTGTTATAAGTGAAAATGCTCACTAATTAAGTGATTTGATTTTGTTAAAATGTAGATGAGTATGCACAAGTATGTGATTTTTCCCTTTTGAAGCTGTTTTTCCTGCATAAGTGAAAGTTTAACCAAGTGAATGCAGTACCACGTTGTTGTATGTTAGTGTGAAAGTAGGCCTGTGAAGCGTGTCTGCTGATATCTTTTCTATGTTCAAATGTTTGACAGGAGAAGGCTGATTAAACGCACTACATCGAATACAACAAATAATTACTGCATTTTTCAACTCATGCAGGTATGGTTATAAAATGTTTTTGTGATTTCTTTGTTATATGTGTTCAACTGTATATATAAACGGTTATATAAAATGCTGGAATGTGGGTGATTTAAAGATGTATATTTTATGAGTTTGATTAGTGTCAATGTATATTTAGAGAAATATATATATATATAAATATATATTGTATATTGTTGATACACCTGATGTGATGATATTACTATTTTCTTTATATTCTTTATTACTGTAAATGAGATTGTACACTGAGAGCTCGCCTCAGTCTGCGGGAGGTCTGAGCGGAGCGAGGAGAAGGCTGATTAAACGCACTACATCGAATACAACAAATAATTACTGCATTTTTCAACTCATGCAGATAAAGAACCTCTGAACCAGCAATTCGACTCCAGTCTTTATTCATTACACAACACAACACAACGCAGAGGGGTAGCCGAGTCGTAACAGCAGAGACACGTGAGCCCGAACCGGCTACATTGGTGCCGTGACCCAGATTTCCAGAAGGATCGACGTCAGATTGACCGCCGGATGTTGCTGGGTACCGCATAGTTTGTTCTATGGACTGGTTTGAATTCTTCTTCTAATTCTTCTAATCTGCTGGAGAGAGAGGTACAAAGACTGAGTATTACAATACACCAAAAAAAAAAAAAGAAAAAAAAAGAAAAAAAAAGAGAACTTTTGTCATAGAAAAAGAAGAAAAAAAGAGAGAACTTTTGTCATATTGTTGTAATTCTTTTTTTTTGTGACAATGTCTTATACTTATGTTGTGGAAGATACGCAAGATGAGGTATACATTGGTGGGGGGAGAGGGCAGTTCTTTAGGGATATGGCTCACACTCCTGGAGCCGCAGGTATCGCTGACTCTCCAGTGTTTTGCTCCACACGTATACAAACTGATAGACAGGTTCCCAAGTCAGAAACAACTTCCACTGATTTAAGTAACCTTATTACACAGTTAGCACATGAAATAGGACAGTCTATTTCAGCACAGCTAAAGAAGGGAAGTGAGAATGAGGAGAGAATGACTAACAGCCAAAATGTAGGTTTAGAAGCACTTTCTGCTGACCCTCATTCACTAACCATGACTGGTGTAAAATTGGTGATGCAATCTGATGTGAAAGAGCCACCAAGCTTTCGTGGCGATAGCACAGATAAACTTTCTATCCACGAGTGGGAAGAGCAGATTGACCTCTATTTAAGAAAGAGAGGTGTGCCGACAGGAGAACAGGCTCAGGAAATTATCTCAAGACTTGGAGGGAGAGCGAGAGACATAATTAAAATCACACTACGCAGTAACCCATCATTAAAATCTGAAGAAGACCCAAGAGTTATTATTGATATACTAAAGCAACACTTTAGTGAACTGACGTATTCTTCAATGCCACTCGCTGACTTCTACAACACCCTACCCACAGTGGGAGAGAACGCGATGGATTACTGGATTCGTTTGAATAAAGCTGTTGACGTGGCAGAGGAGTGCTTGAAGAGGCAGGGACGCCACCTTGAAGATCCGAGTAAAGAGGTAACCATGATGTTCGTTAAGCACTGCCCAGACCCAGCTCTTTCTGCAGTGCTCAAGTTCAAAACTGCTGACAAGTGGAAAGCTAGTGAAATTCAGGAACGCCTCGATGATCACCAGACACAACTGAAGATTCAGCTGCAGCGAGCCAGATCGAAACGTTCAGGTGCTGAGAGATATGCTTCTGCAAACGTCCAGGCTGCTGCAATTGATGAATCAACTTTGGTGAGTGCTTCAATGAGACCACAAAGCCAGATGGACGCAGTGAGTGATGTGGGCACATCGTCTGATGATATCAGCATTCAGAGTCTCATAGCTCAACTTGATCGTGTGTTAAAGCAGAACCATCAAGCAGCAGTTAAGGCACCGTACATGTCAAGCGGATTCCAGTCTTTCCGAAAGCCATGCAAAGTTTGCAAAGCAACTGACCACTCTACTACCATGCATTGCAGGCGAGATGGGCTGTGTTTGTATTGCTTCAAAGCAGGACATTGGAAGAGAGAGTGTTGTAAGGCAGGATCTGGAGCCAGTGGTCCCGGTATGCATTCGAGCCAGGAACAACCACCGTTAAACTTACAAGCCTGCATATGGAGAGGGAATGTGCGGGTGAACAAAATCAAACCCTCAACAAAAAAGATGATGATGACTGGGAGCAATGGTATGAGCACACATCTCAATCAGAAGGTGTTCAAGTAGTTCTGCAGAATTCACAAAGAATTGAACTATTTAGTGAATTATACTATGCTCCAGTGATCGTGAATAAGACATTCAGAGTCAAGGGAATGTTAGACTCCGGCTCCATGGCTTGTACAGTAAATGAAGCAACGGTATCTAAGATGATTGAAGAAAATGTAATCACTACAGGCAAGCAGTTAAAGGAGCAAGTCATTTTGGTTGGCTGTGGGGGTCATCAGACTCACCCTAAATGTGCGTATGAGGTGGAGATAGAAGTGTACGGTGTTTCGTTCCCATTCTTGTGGTCCCAGGGCAGAAAGATGACCTCATTCTCGGATCTAACGTCATAAAGTATCTCATGCATGAAATGAAGAGCAGTGACGACTATTGGAAGGTGACCACTCAGGCCTGTGATATGTCGTTGTCTCCTGACGCTTCTCAATTTCTTGATATGATGGCAGGGTTGACAAGGTGGCAAGGTGTCGATACTCCTAACAAGATCGGGACTGTGAAGTTGACACAAGCTGTAACACTCTTGGCTAGACACGAACATCTTGTATGGGGCAGACTGCCGACTAACACTCCTATGTCCCCCGGAAGCACAGTGGTTGTTGAACCTACATCTTCAAGATCCGTGCCGCGAAATATTCTGGTTGGTCGGGTGGTTACACCCATGTGGTGACAGATACGTCCCCATGAAGATAGTGAATCTTTCTGATCACCCTGTGACTTTGAAGAGGAATTGTAAGTTAGCTGATGTATCGCCCTGTATCGCTGCTGAAGATTTTACAGTTTTCCAGAACTCCAGTCATGTTGAGTCTAGTGAACAAGCAATGAGTCATCTTGAAGCAGACAGTGAAGATTTTAGGAAGCAACTTGCAGAAGTTGGCTTGAAAGATATAGACCTCAGTTCGTGCCAAATCAGTCATTCTACCAAAAGAGAGTTAGCTCAGCTTTTAGTTAGTTATAATGACATTTTTTCAAAACATGCATTAGATTGCGGTGAGGCGAAGGGCTTCTCTCATCGTATCCGCCTGATGGATGAACGACCATTCCGCCTTCCTTACCGGAGAGTTCCACCAGCTCATTACCAAAACCTGAGGCAGGTCTTAACGGAGATGGAGAATCAAGGCATAATAAGGAAATCCATCAGTGAGTTTGCATCACCATTGGTCATGGTATGGAAAAAGGATGGCAGTCTGAGAATTTGCACCGACTTTAGGTTGCTCAATGCCAGGACTCTAAAAGACGCACACCCACTCCCGCATCAATCAGATTGTCTGGCAGCTCTGGGCGGAAATGTCTATTTTAGCACTATGGACTTGACCTCCGGCTTCTATAACATTCCCATGCATGAGGAGGATAAAAAATACACAGCATTCACCACCCCACTTGGATTACATGAGTACAATCGCATGCCACAAGGTCTGTGCAATAGTCCGGCTTCCTTTATGCGAATTATGCTGAGTATATTTGGTGACATGAATTTCACCCAGCTATTGTGTTACTTGGATGACTTGCTGGTATTTGCAGCCACTGAGAAGGAAGCTTTGAGTAGGCTTGACATGGTATTCCAGAGACTCCGCCAACATAATTTGAAGCTGAGCCCGAAAAAGTGTCACCTTCTGCGCACTTCTGTGAGATTCTTGGGGCACATCATCGAAGGGGGTGGGGTTGCTGTGGACCCAGAAAAGGTGGGTGTGATTTCCCGCATGACCAAAGATGATCTTATGGAGGATGATGGAGTTACCCCTTCAGTAAAAAGAGTTAAATCTTTTCTGGGGATGGTCTTTTACTATCAACATTTCATATCGTGTTGTTCTGCCATTGCCAGACCATTGTTTGCCCTCACTGCCGGTCAGAAGAGGAAGGGAAGAGGAAATGTCACAAGAAAAGCTGGTACTTTCAGGAGACTAAAGCCTTCCGACTGGACAGTGGAGTGTGATGCAAGTTTCAGTGCTCTAAAGGAGAAGCTGTTGAACTGCGCAGTCCTGGCGCATCCTGATTTTTCAAGACCCTTGATCCTGTCCATAGATGCTTCTTTAGATGGTTTAGGGGCGGTATTGTCTCAAATACCCCAGGGCGAGGACAAAGCAAGGCCCATCGCTTTTGCGAGTAAAACACTTAGTGCTTCACAGAGGCGATATCCAGCCCACCGTCTAGAATTCCTGGCCCTAAAGTGGAGTGTCTGCGAGAAGTTTAGTCATTGGCTTAAAGGACACACATTCTCCGTCTGGACGGATAATAATCCTCTAACGTATATAATGACTAAACCGAAGCTGGATGCCTGCGAACAACGCTGGGTTGCGAAGTTAGCCCCTTTGAGATACCTTTGAGATACGTCACATAGCGGGCAACAAAAACATTGTGGCTGATGCTCTTAGTCGAGACCCTTTTTCAAAGACAATCGGTCATAGGCTGTTACATGAACAGTATGAGAGGTTGCTGTCTGAAGCTGAGGGATTTAGTGAGGAAGGGATCCAGGATACTTTCCGACTGAAAGTTCAATGTCAGCAGCAGGGGTCGAAGACTGACACAGGAGAGATCTTTCCAGTGGCTAGCTTGGGTACTTGCGGTGTTGGCGATGTTCATGCCATTTGTGAAGCTCATGACAACTGGGAGCTGGCAGTGGAGTCTAGGGCAGTGCAGTTGATCCAGTCTGTTCAGCAGTTTGTACCATCAAGTCTGGACACATTACCTGAACTCTCACTACTAGAACTTCAACAAAGACAGGAACAGGATCCTAACATATCTGTGGTAGTTCCTTTTGTGACTCGTGGGAGAAGACCTTCCAGACGTGAGAAAGCAAACCTCAACCCAAGTGCACTTTCTCTCAGCAAACAGTGGGAGAGACTTACCTTCCTGGATGTGGGAGATGTGCGCGTTCTCTCCACAGTGGGAGAGAACGCGATGGATTACTGGATTCGTTTGAATAAAGCTGTTGACGTGGCAGAGGAGTGCTTGAAGAGGCAGGGACGCCACCTTGAAGATCCGAGTAAAGAGGTAACCATGATGTTCGTTAAGCACTGCCCAGACCCAGCTCTTTCTGCAGTGCTCAAGTTCAAAACTGCTGACAAGTGGAAAGCTAGTGAAATTCAGGAACGCCTCGATGATCACCAGACACAACTGAAGATTCAGCTGCAGCGAGCCAGATCGAAACGTTCAGGTGCTGAGAGATATGCTTCTGCAAACGTCCAGGCTGCTGCAATTGATGAATCAACTTTGGTGAGTGCTTCAATGAGACCACAAAGCCAGATGGACGCAGTGAGTGATGTGGGCACATCGTCTGATGATATCAGCATTCAGAGTCTCATAGCTCAACTTGATCGTGTGTTAAAGCAGAACCATCAAGCAGCAGTTAAGGCACCGTACATGTCAAGCGGATTCCAGTCTTTCCGAAAGCCATGCAAAGTTTGCAAAGCAACTGACCACTCTACTACCATGCATTGCAGGCGAGATGGGCTGTGTTTGTATTGCTTCAAAGCAGGACATTGGAAGAGAGAGTGTTGTAAGGCAGGATCTGGAGCCAGTGGTCCCGGTATGCATTCGAGCCAGGAACAACCACCGTTAAACTTACAAGCCTGCATATGGAGAGGGAATGTGCGGGTGAACAAAATCAAACCCTCAACAAAAAAGATGATGATGACTGGGAGCAATGGTATGAGCACACATCTCAATCAGAAGGTGTTCAAGTAGTTCTGCAGAATTCACAAAGAATTGAACTATTTAGTGAATTATTCTATGCTCCAGTGATCGTGAATAAGACATTCAGAGTCAAGGGAATGTTAGACTCCGGCTCCATGGCTTGTACAGTAAATGAAGCAACGGTATCTAAGATGATTGAAGAAAATGTAATCACTACAGGCAAGCAGTTAAAGGAGCAAGTCATTTTGGTTGGCTGTGGGGGTCATCAGACTCACCCTAAATGTGCGTATGAGGTGGAGATAGAAGTGTACGGTGTTTCGTTCCCATTCTTGTGGTCCCAGGGCAGAAAGATGACCTCATTCTCGGATCTAACGTCATAAAGTATCTCATGCATGAAATGAAGAGCAGTGACGACTATTGGAAGGTGACCACTCAGGCCTGTGATATGTCGTTGTCTCCTGACGCTTCTCAATTTCTTGATATGATGGCAGGGTTGACAAGGTGGCAAGGTGTCGATACTCCTAACAAGATCGGGACTGTGAAGTTGACACAAGCTGTAACACTCTTGGCTAGACACGAACATCTTGTATGGGGCAGACTGCCGACTAACACTCCTATGTCCCCCGGAAGCACAGTGGTTGTTGAACCTACATCTTCAAGATCCGTGCCGCGAAATATTCTGGTTGGTCGGGTGGTTACACCCATGTGGTGACAGATACGTCCCCATGAAGATAGTGAATCTTTCTGATCACCCTGTGACTTTGAAGAGGAATTGTAAGTTAGCTGATGTATCGCCCTGTATCGCTGCTGAAGATTTTACAGTTTTCCAGAACTCCAGTCATGTTGAGTCTAGTGAACAAGCAATGAGTCATCTTGAAGCAGACAGTGAAGATTTTAGGAAGCAACTTGCAGAAGTTGGCTTGAAAGATATAGACCTCAGTTCGTGCCAAATCAGTCATTCTACCAAAAGAGAGTTAGCTCAGCTTTTAGTTAGTTATAATGACATTTTTTCAAAACATGCATTAGATTGCGGTGAGGCGAAGGGCTTCTCTCATCGTATCCGCCTGATGGATGAACGACCATTCCGCCTTCCTTACCGGAGAGTTCCACCAGCTCATTACCAAAACCTGAGGCAGGTCTTAACGGAGATGGAGAATCAAGGCATAATAAGGAAATCCATCAGTGAGTTTGCATCACCATTGGTCATGGTATGGAAAAAGGATGGCAGTCTGAGAATTTGCACCGACTTTAGGTTGCTCAATGCCAGGACTCTAAAAGACGCACACCCACTCCCGCATCAATCAGATTGTCTGGCAGCTCTGGGCGGAAATGTCTATTTTAGCACTATGGACTTGACCTCCGGCTTCTATAACATTCCCATGCATGAGGAGGATAAAAAATACACAGCATTCACCACCCCACTTGGATTACATGAGTACAATCGCATGCCACAAGGTCTGTGCAATAGTCCGGCTTCCTTTATGCGAATTATGCTGAGTATATTTGGTGACATGAATTTCACCCAGCTATTGTGTTACTTGGATGACTTGCTGGTATTTGCAGCCACTGAGAAGGAAGCTTTGAGTAGGCTTGACATGGTATTCCAGAGACTCCGCCAACATAATTTGAAGCTGAGCCCGAAAAAGTGTCACCTTCTGCGCACTTCTGTGAGATTCTTGGGGCACATCATCGAAGGGGGTGGGGTTGCTGTGGACCCAGAAAAGGTGGGTGTGATTTCCCGCATGACCAAAGATGATCTTATGGAGGATGATGGAGTTACCCCTTCAGTAAAAAGAGTTAAATCTTTTCTGGGGATGGTCTTTTACTATCAACATTTCATATCGTGTTGTTCTGCCATTGCCAGACCATTGTTTGCCCTCACTGCCGGTCAGAAGAGGAAGGGAAGAGGAAATGTCACAAGAAAAGCTGGTACTTTCAGGAGACTAAAGCCTTCCGACTGGACAGTGGAGTGTGATGCAAGTTTCAGTGCTCTAAAGGAGAAGCTGTTGAACTGCGCAGTCCTGGCGCATCCTGATTTTTCAAGACCCTTGATCCTGTCCATAGATGCTTCTTTAGATGGTTTAGGGGCGGTATTGTCTCAAATACCCCAGGGCGAGGACAAAGCAAGGCCCATCGCTTTTGCGAGTAAAACACTTAGTGCTTCACAGAGGCGATATCCAGCCCACCGTCTAGAATTCCTGGCCCTAAAGTGGAGTGTCTGCGAGAAGTTTAGTCATTGGCTTAAAGGACACACATTCTCCGTCTGGACGGATAATAATCCTCTAACGTATATAATGACTAAACCGAAGCTGGATGCCTGCGAACAACGCTGGGTTGCGAAGTTAGCCCCTTTGAGATACCTTTGAGATACGTCACATAGCGGGCAACAAAAACATTGTGGCTGATGCTCTTAGTCGAGACCCTTTTTCAAAGACAATCGGTCATAGGCTGTTACATGAACAGTATGAGAGGTTGCTGTCTGAAGCTGAGGGATTTAGTGAGGAAGGGATCCAGGATACTTTCCGACTGAAAGTTCAATGTCAGCAGCAGGGGTCGAAGACTGACACAGGAGAGATCTTTCCAGTGGCTAGCTTGGGTACTTGCGGTGTTGGCGATGTTCATGCCATTTGTGAAGCTCATGACAACTGGGAGCTGGCAGTGGAGTCTAGGGCAGTGCAGTTGATCCAGTCTGTTCAGCAGTTTGTACCATCAAGTCTGGACACATTACCTGAACTCTCACTACTAGAACTTCAACAAAGACAGGAACAGGATCCTAACATATCTGTGGTAGTTCCTTTTGTGACTCGTGGGAGAAGACCTTCCAGACGTGAGAAAGAAAACCTCAACCCAAGTGCACTTTCTCTCAGCAAACAGTGGGAGAGACTTACCTTCCTGGATAAGGCGGTCGCATTTTCTCTCCCTCTCCCTCCCCTTACCTCTCCTGCTTGCTTCTCTTGTCACGTCTACTGTCTTGTACTTTGAGAGACTCTCGCAGCACTGCTCTCCAAACTAAGAAATTATGGATTTGATCAACTGGTCTCTCAACGCAATTGACACCATCTTCTCTACGAGAAGCTTGGGTTCGGGGGAACCTGACTGCCCTGCCGGGACGTTCGCAGCTGGCTACACGATGGACGCGTGGGAGAGGTGGCGGGTCGTGTGTCTGGCCGCTCTTTCCGTGGAGGACGTTGAAGATATCTACCTATTCGGTACCATGATAACAGGTTTTCTGCTGATTGGATTAGGCATTGCCCTGGTTTATCGAGGAGTTAAGAAGACGGTGACAGCTGTTCAAAGCCCCACGAGGCTGCCCGTCATGATTGAAGCAGTGGGCAGAGCTGTCGGCACTCAGACTGGGACTATGAACCAGAATGTGGATAACATCTTGGAGAAGCTTGCAGCTTTGCAAAGGCAAATGGATCGTTTCAGAGACCAAAATGGACCAGGAGAATAGCCTGTGTAAATTGAATGCGGCTACTCCCCGAAGACCAAACAATCCCAATCTTATCTGTTTCGGCTCCCCTCATCCAGCACTGGCCTTGGCCAAGGCCGCTGTTGGAACAACAAATCTCCCGGAGAAGCACTGCAGCGAGACGCTCTTGCGTTCCTTCCCCGACTCCCCCAGACACCTGGGATTGTTGACTTTGCATGGACCTGATCAAGGTTGTCTCCATGGCAACTTGCTGTGTATCGCTATGACAACCCTGCGGACTGAGGCACCTAGATTAGGGTTGGCTTAGCAACTATCTCCAGGCCTACACACACATGAACTTACATATACACATATACACATGCATCCCCCCACACCCAATCCCACGCCTTCGCCGCTTCGTACCTACAGCCTGGCAGGCGGGTCTGTGACCAGCGCCGAGAATGGCTGCAGGACCGGATGCTGCTTGCCTGGGCTGGACAATTCCATCCCCCACTCCCCACACGTGTTGCAATGTCTTGTTCATGTTGTTGTACTGTTTATGTGCTAATGTTGCTGAGGTGTTTTTTCCTGTTCCCAGACTGTACTCCTTACAGGAGCATAGCCTGGGGGTCGCCTTTTTTTTCACCTCACCTCTCCTCATGTCATGCTGTATTTTTTCTCAAGATTGGCGCTGATTATAGCAGCCATGGTAGCATCTTGCTACCGAAGCACATTCCTTGTGTGTGAAAGCACTACTTGGCAATAAAGCTGATTCTGATTCTGATTCTGATTCTGATGGCATACTCTATCGAGTGAGCAAGGACCCGTTGAGTAAGCACAGAAGACATCAATTTGTGCTCCCTCAGAGTCTTAGAACCAAAGCGTTGAGCGGCATTCATGACCTCGCTGGACATCAAGGGCAGGCAAGAACGCTTCATTTAGCGAGGCAACGATTTTACTGGCCCAAGATGGAGCAAGACATCAAGTCTTATGTCAAATGTTGTCAAAGATGCATCCTCGCTAAAACGCCAGAGCCATCCGCTAGAGCCCCGTTGGAGAGTATCAGAACTTCCGCACCCATGGAATTGGTATGTTTGGATTTCTGGAGTGCAGAAGACTCTAGGCAGAACTCTGTTGACGTGCTGGTGGTCACGGATCATTTTACAAAATTAGCTCACGTATTCCCATGTGCAAATCAGACGGCTAAACAAGTGGCCAGAAAGCTGTGGGATCACGTTTTCTGTGTCTATGGCTTTCCTGAGCGTATACACACTGACCAGGGCGCTAATTTTGAGAGTGGTTTAATCGCGGAGCTACTTAAATTGTCAGGAGTTGCTAAGTCACATACCACAGCCTATCATCCAATGGGCAATGGAGGAACTGAACGATTTAACAGGACTTTAGGAGGTATGTTGCGTTCTCTGCCCCTCAAAGCTAAACATCAGTGGCCTCAACAAATCCAGACTCTTACATTTGCTTATAATGCCACTGTGCATGAAACAACAGGCTTCCCACCGTTTTACCTCATGTTTGGCCGTGTCCCAAGACTTCCAGTAGACGTGATGTTCAAACAGGTACTCCGAGATCCTGTGGTGGTTGATTATGGTAGTCATGCCAAGACGCTACTCTCTCATCTCCATGAAGCAGCAACTATCGCGCAGCAACATGCTGTCAAAGAACAGAAAAAACAGGCTTGTGGATATAACAAAAGAGTTAAAGGTACTCACCTAAGCCTTGGAGATCGTGTGCTGATTACTAATAAGGGAGAGAGAGGGAGGAGAAAACTTGCCGACAAGTGGGAGTCGACCATCTATGTTGTCATCAATCGGAATCCCCAGACACATACCTATGTAGTGCAGGATGAAAAAGGATCTAAGAGAGTTGTACATCGTAATCTCTTGTTGAACATCAGCTTCCTACCTGTTCAGACAAATCTTGGAGGGATCAGTAATCCATATCTCGATGACTGTGATGATGGAAGGTCAGGTTCTCATCAGCAGCCCCAGGATTTTGCAGACTGGTTGGAAAGTGAAAGTTCAGAGAGACGAACAAGCCTCTGGGTGTTAGACGAAACAGAACATACTCTGGGTCAAAGCTCACAAAGTGAAACTGGGTCTGTGGAGTTCCATGCTGAGGGAGAACAGCAGAGTGAATATGGTGATTGTTCTAAGAAGTCCTATGATGCTCACAGTCATATTACAGAGCCCTTTAACGCCCAGATGGACTGTTTTAGCCTTGATTGTGACAGAGACAATCCCATAGTGGCGGAAAGAGACAATCCTATAGTGGCGGAAAGAGACAATCCCATAGTGGCGGAAAGAGACAATCCCATAGTGGCGGAAAGAGACAATCCCATAGTGGCGGAAAGAGACAATCCCATAGTGGAGGAAAGAGACAATCCCATAGTGGAAGAAAGAGACATGCCCAATACAGAACAGCCTAGTTCAGAGACTAGAGACCGAGACACTCAGGGTATAGAGAATCCTCAAGAACGAGTTACACGTGCTGGAAGAGTAGTTAAGAAGGTCAATCGCCTTATTGAATCTATGGCACAAAAACAGTTGAAGATTAAATCACTTACAAACACATTGGGTCGAAAGTCCCAGTCACTACTTACCTTGTTTTAAGAGTTATTCCATAGTATAAGTTAATATTTTCTGATACACTTGAGCATTATCCCTGTGGCTGTAAAGTAATTCATTTGATGTGACATAGATGATATACATTTGACTTGAAGATTTGTGGTTTAAAACCTGTCTAAAACGCTCTCGCTTCAGTCTGCGGGAGGTCTGAGCGGAGCGAGGTTGGTACTGTGTGCACTCCTGTCCAAAAGAGTGTTATAAGTGAAAATGCTCACTAATTAAGTGATTTGATTTCGTTAAAATGTAGATGAGTATGCACAAGTATGTGATTTTTCCCTTTTGAAGCTGTTTTTCCTGCATAAGTGAAAGTTTAACCAAGTGAATGCAGTACCACGTTGTTAGTATGTTAGTGTGAAAGTAGGCCTGTGAAGCGTGTCTGCTGATATCTTTTCTATGTTCAAATGTTTGACAGGAGAAGGCTAATTAAATGCACTACATCGAATACAACAAATAATTACTGCATTTTTCAACTCATGCAGGTATGGTTATAAAATGTTTTTGTGATTTCTTTGTTATATGTGTTCAACCGTATATATAAACGGTTATATAAAATGCTGGAATGTGGGTGATTTAAAGATGTATATTTTATGAGTTTGATTAGTGTCAATGTATATTTAGAGAAATATATATATATATAAATATATATTGTATATTGTTGATACACCTGATGTGATGATATTACTATTTTCTTTATATTCTTTATTACTGTAAATGAGATTGTACACTGAGAGCTCGCCTCAGTCTGCGGGAGGTCTGAGCGGAGCGAGGAGAAGGCTGATTAAATGCACTACATCGAATACAACAAATAATTACTGCATTTTTCAACTCATGCAGATAAAGAACCTCTGAACCAGCAATTCAACTCCAGTCTTTATTCATTACACAACACAACACAACACAACGCAGAGGGGTAGCCGAGTCGTAACAGCAGAGACACGTGAGCCCGAACCGGCTACAGTTGCTCTTTAGTTCTTTGGGAGGTAAGCCTGTGGTCTAAGCTAAAAGTGAAGTATTTGAGTGGAGCGCGAAGAAAACTCTGCTGAGAGTTGAGCGATAATGGGCCTGATGTGGCTCTGAGCGGCGGAGCGGAGGGGTGAACAGTTCCGTGAGCGAGGAGCTGAGATTCTCACCGCTCCACTCCGCTCATATGCTCTGTTCCGGTGAAATCACAAAACAAAAATGCACACAAACGTTTCCCTGCTTGATATAATACAACCACTGATGAACATATTCGATTTGATGAGAAAAGAAAAAAACTATATGAGTGCGTGGATTAGAACCCTGAACATCTGACATGCTCGGCAAAAGTTCTACCACTGGACCGCATGTTGTTAAACTTTTTAAAACAAAGTTACACCACTGCATCCAGGCCAATTTCTTAAGTGAAGTTTTGAAACCATACAGAGTGTTTTGTTGTTTAATAGTATTTGGGAGAGAATTCCATTCACACATTGCTCTGTACTGTAACTGAACGTTGAATTGATTTAGTTTTCACTCTAGGTAAAATAAAACTACCCCCTACTGCATGCCTCGTTGGATAATGATGTGTATCAATACTAAAGGATAGTTTTGTATATAAAGTGAAAGGTGTTTTATTTGTTATAACATTATATAAAAATACCATTAGTGAATAAACCAATCTATTTTTAACTTTAAACCATGAAAGACTTTCATGCATTTTGTCAACATTTGATCTAAACCCACATGAGAGAGCCACACGTGCAGCTTTATTCTGAATCACTTGTAGTTTTTTTTATATTAATTGATGAATTTGACCAAACCACAGAGCAATAATCAAGGTGTGAAAAAAACAAAGCATGAAGTACTTGTTTAACGATCTGTGGTGTAAAATGTTTTGCACACCTTTTAATAGCAGACAAAGTATTACCCATTTTAGTTAACAATTTCGGCACATGTCCGTCCCAACATAATCTATTATCAATCATCACTCCCAAAAGTTTAGACTCTTCTCTTTGCTCAACAGAATTTTGCTCTATGATAAGTTCAAGTTTCGGTTTGGAAAGTAAGGAAAAATGAGTTCCAACCACTAAACAGGTAGTTTTAGATACATTGAGAACCAGTTTGTTGCTCCTTATCCAGTCCACCACTAACTGTAGCTCTCTTTGTAGTTTTAAATTTTAATCACCAATATCAGTTGCTGCTAAATATATAGTGGAATCATCAGCAAACATTGAAATGCTTGCCTTATCTAAAACAGATGGAAGATCATTGGTAAAGATTGTGTAGAGGAGTGATAGATTGTGTACACCAAGTGGCGCTACGCATTGTTCTAAAATTTTATTCTGGCATGTTGAACTAGAGTTCGACAAACGCGGCGGCGCTTTCACTTGAATTTATTTTTTCTCACAACAGCTAAAAGAACCTCCACAGTAATCAATGCTATAACCTAATTCACCAATAGACCATATCAAATATATAATATATTTTAAAAAATATGCAACACGCATGTTTAAACAACAAACAATACAATCTAAACCGGCGCTTCTGCTCCTGTATTGAGAGATAACATGCAGCGCGTTTCAGTTACGATCCTGGTTCCAGTGGCCTTAATACATTCATGGCTTTTCAAAATGTCACAAAGCGTTTTGAGATGTTTTTGAAAGAAATATTGATGTTTATAATTAGGGTAGAGTGGGGGAAAACGCCCCCCTTAAGGTAAAATGTGACATTACTGTGAAACAAAACATAAATGTGACTAGAATTGCCATCCCAGTTTTGAATGACTATGGGAGGAGTTATTCACCAAATATTAAAATTGCTCAGCCTTAGTAAATATTTTGAAATTTGACTTTAAATATTTTTGTACAAAGGGGGCGTTTTGCCCCAGCGGTGGGGCAAAACGCCCCCCAAGGTGGGGTAAAATGCCCCCTTTCTTACCAACCAGTTTGCTTCATAGATCAACAGCAAAATGAACATAGTTTTTAATCTCTAAAAGTAAAAGGCAAGTAATGCAACAATATGTATATATATATATACCTATTAATATTAATTTCAGGAATGTACAAAATAGCCAAATTTCTAACATTTTAACATTTTGATTTCTACACCTATATGGGGTTAATAATTGATGTAGTATTTGTTCCCCACTATCATCAAGAAAAAAAAACCCTAAATAAATATTAAACAAAAATTAGTATATTTATAGTGAAATATATTCCATAAATGCATTAAAAGTCACTATGTTATATCATTGGGTCACCTAACCACCTTCCATTGCATCCACCAAGCTAGCTAGCTAATGCTCACTTGAGGTAATTTTTTCATGTTTTGTTCAAATATTTTGATTTTACCGCCTAGTTATAATGCATTAATGTGTAAAATAAAGACTTTGATAAACAGAAATATGTTACTATAGTAATTATGATAAAGATAAACTATGTCCCTTGGGGGGCGTTTTACCCCACAAGCTATGTCTTTTTAAAAAATAGTTTATTTTTAAAAATATAATTATATTCCTTATAAATAACATATGCTCTCAAACTACAGACTTCACTATTCATCTATCATATATCACTGTGATATCAATGTGAACAATATTCTATTAAACACTTGTTTACTAATATCTGAAAATTATAGCACTTTCCATGTAATCCTCTTCTCTTCAAATACGTCGCTGATGTCAGCTTCTCCATGGAGATTTGTATATCCCCGTTGTCAACGTAGTGCATAGCAATAGTAAAAATGTATCTTGATTCATTCTAGTGGTTATTTTGGGAAAAACGGGTGGGGGGCGTTTTACCCCAGGGGGGCATTTTCCCCCACTCTACCCTAAGTGTTTTGGCACACCGAGTGGCGCTACGCATTGTTCTAAAATTGGGTTATTCTGGCATGTTGAACTCGAGTTCGACAAACGCAGCGGCGCTTTCACTTTAATTAATTTTTTCTCATAACAGCTAAAAGAACTTAAAAGGCTAGCCTACTCCGTCATTTTTGGTCACACATATAATATATCATCTTTTATAACTGTAAAAGGTCTACAATATGCTAACGATTAAAACGTTTTCTCACTCATGTGAACGAACACACTGGAGAAACAAACGTTTGGTCATTTCACAAAGAGTAAATTCATGGCCGAGTGGTAGAACTTACTGTTTGATCATTTAGATGACGGGTTCAAATCCCGAACAAACTTGGGACTTTTGTAAATTTTATATTAGCCTATTAATGCATTTTATATCCTATTATTAATGCACAGAGATTTGTCTAGTTCTAAAACTTTGTTACACCATATAGTTTTTGCTTATATTTATAAAATAAAATTGCCAAGCTTTTCCATTTTACACTGGAACAAATACTATCCAACAGAATGACTTTACATCTGTATAATAATACCAATCGTAATTTCAAAAGCAGTTCTGTAAAAAAAAAAATATATATATATATATATTTTTTGGATTCCCTATAGGCTATAGGCAATAGACCATTTACAATATATAAAATAGAGATAAGCAACAGGCACGTTTAAGCGACAAACAATCAAATCAAAACCAGCGTTTCAGTTGTTCATTAGTTCCAGTGGCCTTAATGCATGCACGGCTTTTCAAAATGTCACAAAGCGTTTTGAGATTATTTTGAATGAAACATTGAAGTTTATAATTAAGTGTTTTGGCACACCGAGTGGCGCTATACTACATTGTTCTAAAGTCAGGTTTTATTCTGGCATGTTGAATTAGAGTTTGACAAACGCGGCGGCGCATTCATTTGGATTAATTTTTCTCATAACAGCTAAAATAACTTGATAGGCTACTCCGTATTTTTTGCCTACATCGTTCAAAACTGTAAACTTTTATTCATATTAGGCTAACAACAACATTTTAGCTGTCGTCTCGTCTCTGTCTCCGGGAACTGTGTGTCACAAAAATGAACCAAAAGCCACTTGCCTCAGCTCAGTCATGATAAGAAATCGGCTATGTCTAAAGCCTTTAAAAGTCTAAATATTTAATAAATGTTATCTGATTATGTAATACATCTGAAACTGAGAGGTACAGATGATCTACTTAAACATGTTTGGTAACACTTTATTTGAAGGGGTGTGCATAAGACTGACATGACACCTGTCATGATCATGAAGGAGTCTTTATGAATGTTTATGACTGTTGTCATTAAGTGTCATTCGGTAAATTATGACACTTTTAAAGAGCAACGTGCAGGTTGAATTTATAACTGAATTAATACTTGATATTGTCTGAAGAGGTCTTTTAAAAACACCCATGTAGAAATTACTAATGAAATCTCATTTAATGTAGAGATTTTGATGAAAAAGTGTTCAAAAGATAACACCATTTAAATTTTATGAGAAAAAAAGGTCTGAAAATGTTTAGAATATAAAGAAAAATATTATGGATTCTTGATTTGTGAGGTGGCAGCGAGCTATAGCGCACATATGTGCTCTTTTTATGTTTATTAGAGGTTGAAATCAAATCAAATACTGCCAAAACACCCATACTATTTCTGAATAGGATGTATACTTAATAAATTGTATGAAATTATGGAAATACATGGTTCAGATCACTCAAAACATATATGAAAATGGAGACGCCCTTATATGGCCAGTAAGGAAGCTGACTGTCCAACAAGTGAAAAAATTTGGTACTGCGCCCAAATAAAATCTTACTGAAAGCTCATTTTTTGAGATATCAACCTACAATTTGGAACACAACTTGTTTAGATTTTTGGCTTTAATTTTCTAGCAATTTTAAAGTAAAATATATTTTGTAATATACATATTTTATATAAAATATAAATAATTATATTTTTAAATTCTATATTTTCATAAACTCAAACTTATATAACTTTTTTTCTGTTTCACTTTCATAATTTATTTCACTTCTACAATAATCTGGCATATTTCTTCTTAAAAACAAGACCAACCATATGCCTATATTCCAAAGCATTCTTAAATTACAACCATTTAAGTTTGTATAGTGGGTTTTTTTGTCTATGCGAAAAAAGGGGGGTGACAGCTAAAGGGTTAATACGGCTTTGCAAACATTGCATTTTGCTGTCTTGCTCTGCGGTGTTTCCAGTGTGAAGTATTTACACACAGCTCAATGCTATCCTGCTATCTGGCTGAAAACTGCAGAGTGGATTTCCTGAGGGGGGTCTCTGTGTCTCATTGAGCTGCGCCTCCGTTCAGGAAATCCACTCCACAGTTTGCAGCCAGCTAGCAGACTGGCCGGCGGGAATCACTTTTGGAGTCATTTCAGCAGGATATTGGATATATCCACAGGTTTGATCAGAAAAATCCGTTACATGAATTAAACTGGTATCTGTCCCGATACGATACTGGATCGGATCGCCCCCATCCCTACATGTGGACTATCATAGGCATGTTCGTCAACATCGGAGAACTCGGTTTCTTCATTCACATCCATTGTAACCTGAACTTGAACTTGACCAGACTGCCTCGCCCATTGTCACTTCCGGTTAGTGCTTTATATACGCGGAAGTTATTTTATCACAATTTATCTCAAAATATCTTTAATGGTTAAATATATATTACTCAAGTTCAGAAAATCTAGTTGTTTTATCATCAACATACACTAAGTTTCAGTCTGGATTCAGGCCACATCATAGCACTGAAACTGCGCTTGTTAGAATCATAAATGATCTACTTTTAGCTTCGGACCAAGGCTGTATCTCAGTACTAGTTTTACTTGATCTTAGTGCTGCGTTCGATACTATAGATCACACAATACTCTTAGATCGACTACAAAATTACACTGGTGTTCAAGGACAAGCATTAAGCTGGTTCAGGTCATACTTATCTGACCGCTACCATTTCGTCTACTTAAATGGAGAAAAATCGATCATGACTTCGGCAAACCATGGAGTGCCACAGGGATCTGTGTTAGGCCCTTTATTATTCTCAATATATATGCTGCCACTTGGTAATATTCTAAGGAAACATGGAATTAGTTTCCATTGCTATGCTGATGACACTCAAATATATATTTCATCACGGCCAGATGAATACGCTAAATTATCCAAATTGACAGATTGTGTTAAAGATATAAAAGATTGGATGACGCGTAACTTTCTTTTATTAAATCCAGATAAGACAGAGGTAATACTTATCGGTTCTAAAAACCGTCTACAAAACCTCTCACAACACAACTTTAACATAGTAGGATGCCCTGTTACTTTATCCGCTACAGTAAAAGACCTGGGTGTTATATTAGACTGCAACCTGTCTTTTGAAAAGCATATTTCATATGTTACAAAAACTGCCTTTTTCCACCTTAGAAACATTGCTAAGCTACGTAATATGCTATCTGTTTCTGATGCAGAAAAGTTAGTTCATGCATTCATGACCTCGAGACTAGATTACTGTAATGCTTTATTAGCTGGTTGTCCTGCATCCTCAATAAACAAGCTACAGTTAGTCCAAAATGCAGCCGCTAGAGTTCTTACTAGATCAAGAAAATATGATCATATAACACCAGTTTTATCATCACTTCATTGGTTACCTATAAAGTTCCGTATTAATTACAAGGTATTGCTTTTGACCTATAAAGCTCTAAATGGTTTAGCTCCAGTCTATTTAACGGATCTTCTATCGCCTTACAATCCATCGCGCTCTTTAAGATCACTAAATTCGAGGCTTCTGGTCATTCCTAGGATATCCAGATCCACCAAAGGAGGGAGAGCATTTTCACATCTAGCTCCGAAGCTCTGGAATAGCCTTCCTGATATTGTTCGTTGCTCAGACTCGCTCTCCCAGTTTAAAACTAGACTAAAGACGCATCTATTTAGCCAGGCATTCATATAAATTTTTATCTTACAGTTACTGTAAATTCGGCCTCTAGTTCATAAACGCCAGAGGAGAACTGGCCCCGACTGAGCCTGGGTTCTCCCAAGGTTTTTTTTTTTCTCCATTGGGTGATCTGATGGAGTTTTAGGACACCATTGGGTCACTTGATGGAGTTTTTCGGTTCCTTGCCACTGTTGCCTTTGGCTTGCTCAGTTGGGGATATTCAAATTAATTAAACAATCATACCATTGATCAGCTCTACCAAACTTGGATGTCCTTTCTGGATGTCCAGTAATAAACAAACATTGTTGAGTTGTTTTGATTGATACTGTAAAGCAGCTTTGATACAATCTGTATTGTGAAAAGCGCTATATAAATATATTTGACTTGACTTGACTTGACTTGACTATGCTGTATAGGGGTGTTTAAACATTGACATTGTTTAAAATGTCTTTGTTATGACAACTTGACATTACCCAAGACAAAAATGTCTTGATTATGACAACTTGACATTACCCAAGTCAAAAATGTCTTTGTTATGACAACTTGACATTAACCAAGAAATCATAACCTGTCAGCCTGTCACAAATATGTTATGACAGGTCTAATTATCAAACTTAAAGCATTTGACCGTGTAATAACCCTTAATTACATCTTTATAACTAGTACAATGTGTTCCACTTTACTTGAGGACAAGTAAAATATTCATGACACAGTTATAATGGTGTCATGACGGCCAAAGTTGTCACAGGTTGACAGGTTATGATTTCTTGGTTAATGTCAAGTTGTCATAACAAAGACATTTCTATCTTTGTTAAAGGTGCTCTGTGTAACAATTAGCGGCCTCTAGTGGTGATGTTTCAGATTGCAACCAATTTTTATAAGAGCGCTCGTGCTCGTACTCAGAGAATACCGTCTATTATGCAAATATCTCGGCGAATACTAGGCGGATTCGGGGAGCACCGAGCTCGTTGGGATCATCTAGTCGAGCTGAAAAGAACCTTATAAGTTCCATAGTTTTTGGTGGTGTTTTCGCGGAGATATTAGCAGAAAACCATCGGGCGCGCTGCAACATTTCGGACGCCGGTGACGTCACGATCTCAGAAGAAATCGCTCGTATCTCCGTAACGTAAAGACCCAGAGAGCTCAAATTCGGGGGAGGAGGTCCCAGGGGGACCCTTGCCCGAACGCTAGAGTGGCGGGGCTCGGGGATGCGCCATACCGGATCGCCGTTCGCTGGGACTCCCGATTTTGAACGGCTATAACTCGGGGAGCCGGGCGAGTTGGACCTCAGGGGTGGGCTCGTTCGAAAGGCCCCGTCCAGCACTACGAACGATTAGAGTCTTGGGAATATTGATCAAAGATTGACCGAGATATAAGCCGAAAAACGTGCGCCTTTAACCGGACGTTACTCCCTGACCGTCTACAATAGAATGTATATAAGGAGAGAGGGTCGGGAGCGCGCATGCACGTCACATCCGTTGGATTTCGCGGTAAATCCGACCCGGAGACTTCACATAAAAATATGAATATTGCCCTTCAGAGGTAATAGCAAAACTCGACAAGTGGATCATTGTAATGTGTGATTACAACCCCTTCACACACAGGCAATAAAAAAAGGATTCATTTTAGTAGAAAAGTTCCACATAGCACCTTTAATGTCTAGTTGTCATAATCAAGACATTTTTGTCTTTGTTAATGTCAAGTTGTCATAAAGACATTTTAAACAATGTCAACTTTGCATTAAAAGTGTCATAATTTACCGAATGACACTTAACGACAACAGTCATAAACATTCATAAAGACTCCTTCATGTTCATGACAGGTGTTATGTCATGTTTATGACAGTGTCATGTCAGTCTTATGCACACCCCTTCAAATAAAGTGTTACCACATGTTTAGATATGATGTGAGCGAGGAAAGGACAAGACGGGGAAAATCTCGCTCTAATTAAATGTAGGCTAAATCGCCCTGAAATAAAATGTAAAAGCTGATCAAATTATTTATATGTCGAAATGTTGCTATATTGTTTCATTTAAGTTCATAATTATTCTATAAATGTTATTTAGTTTAACAGCAGCACAACGAAGCACTGTGGTTTGAGGTTTATTTGAATAAAAAAGAACAACTTATTGAAATTGAATGAATTATTGAAATGAAATATTTAGTAATAAAGTTTCATGACAAATATCACTACATATAGCTTACATTATTTAATTCCTTCATTATCAACACTTTAATAGTCTAATGCTTAACTGTAATGCTTAAGTGTTTAAGTGTCTAATGCTTGTGTTTAAGTGTGAATTGCGACTTCTTTTTGTTTTAAGTCAGTCTCAGACTCAGGGAGCCTGTGGGGGGTTGTGTGTGTGTGTGTGTGTGTGTGTGTGTGTGTGTGTGTGTGTGTGTGTGTGTGTGTGTGTGTGTGTGTGTGTGTGTGTGTGTGTGTGTGTGTGTGTGTGTGTGTGTGTGTGTGTGTGTGTGTGTGTTGTGTGTGTGTTGTTAAGTCAGTGTCAGACTCAGAGAGCCTGTGGGGGGGTTGGAGGGACAGTGGCTTTATCTTGCATGCACAATAGGTGTTAATGTTCGTTTTTTATATGAAGACGTCGGATAGCCAGCCTGATGAGCAGGCAAAGGCTAAATTCTTTTAAGGATAAATCTCTCGGTGTGTCCAAATGTAGGCCCTATATCTTATTAAATTATAAATAGTATATATTTGTATTTAAAGTTTTTTTTCACACAAATTCAATTAAAATTTAAATGAAAGTGTTCAATCCAGTTGTTTCAACTGGTTTTTATAGACTTTTAGAATGTTTGAGCATGGGGGTGGGAATCTTTGGTCACCTCACGATCCGATCCGATTCAGATTCTGGGAGTCACGATCCGATTCCAGAACGATTCTTTATCTACCCTCCCCCCTTATTAATTCATTAGTTTACATAAGTAATTAAGTAGCCTACTTTTTAAAAAATAATTAATTTTTTTTTTATTAAAACAGTTGTATGTTAAGAATTTTAAACTAATATAACTAATATAACAAATATTAAAGAGGACCATAGAAAAATATAACAAACAACAAACAAAAAGTGCTTTCAGTAGCCTATAGATTATCTGAACGTTTTACATTAAAGAACTGTGAGTGATTTTTCTTCATCTTTACTGTTGTTTTTTACTATGACATCAATACACTGCGGGAGATCTATTAAAGGATTAGTTCACTTTTAAAGAAACTTTTGCTGATAATTTACTCACCCCCATGTCATCCAAGATGTCCATGTCTTTCTTTCTTCAGTCGAAAAGAAATTAAGGTTTTTGATGAAAACATTCTAGGATTTTTCTCCATGTAATGTAATACACTGGTAGCCAAAGGGTTCAAAGTCCAAATGACAGTTTCAGTGCAGCTTCAAATGACTTTAAACGACACCAGACGATGCATAAGGGTCTTATCTTGCGAAACGATCGTCATTTCTAAAATAAATAAATAAAAAAGTAAGTTTATGCCTTGCTCTGTTCTGTGATGTGTGGTCGTGACTCTCTCCTGTTCGAGCTCGTTCATCAAAATGAACAAATCTTTTTTCGAGTCATTTAGTTCATTCTGTTTGTTGAATGAACGAAACGACTCGACAAAGTCATTTGAAGCTGCACTGAAACTGTCATTTGGACTTTGAACCTTTTGGCTACCAGTGTATTACATTACATGGAGAAAAATCCTAGAATGTTTTCATCAAAAACGTACTCGGTTACTAACGTAACCTCGGTTCTCTCTAGAGAGGGAACGAGTACTGCGTAATAGCTTATGCTACGGGGAAAACTCTTTTCATTGAGATATTGAAGCCAAAAAATTATCCTTAATTTTTAATCAATGTAAAACGCTTTGCAGCAGCAAGCAGACATAGGCGAGACAGCTCGCGCGCCTATTGGCTGTCTTGCGGCAAAAGCAGCAGCCTATCGAGAGAGGCTCTGCGTGACGTCATGACGAATGGGGGCACTTCGCGCCCATATCGTCACGTCCCGCCATAAAGGGCGTGGTCTTGCCCTATAAATAAACTCGATAAGCTGCCATACACTGATTTTTCAACTCTTCAGCGAAGCTCACGCATCGCTGGATCCGGATGAGAAGCCGCGGCGTCGACCTGTAGCCTTCAGCGGGACGTGCCTTTGAGCCTGGAGTCGCTGGCCTCGCCGCCTTCAGCCGCCGTACCTGCTGCGCTTTCCGGCATACATATCCTTTCCTCTGACTTAGAGTGTGTGTGTTTGCTTATTTGCATTTTTCTCCCACTACCTCCAAAAGAGCTGCGTCTTTTTAAAGATGCCTTCCTGTGGCTCTTGCCGAGCCCCACTCAGCGATGAGGACCGCCACGTCATCTGCATGTCCTGCCTGGGTGAGGATCACGCGGCCATCGCGCTCGCTGACGGCGGATGCCATCATTGTGAGCGGCTGCCTATGGTGACTCTGCGGACTCGCCTGGCGTCGTTCTCCGAGCCCGCATTCCAGCCCACCGTGATGCCGCGCCGCAAGAAGCTGATAAAGTTTTAAATATGGATATTTTCCTCACACAAACACATCGCTTCGCTTCAGAAGGCCTTTATTAACCCCATGGTAACTGTTGCGGCGATCTGCTGGGAGGTGTGTCTGCGTGTGAGTGCAGCGGCCTTGTTTCTACATGCGCGTGACAGCGAGTGCAGCTCTGCTTTGCGCCTCAGCAGGTGCGCGAAATTAGACTAATTAGCAGAGACGCTAGAAAGCTTCAGACAATGAAAGCAGGGCATGTGTTTGATCAGCTTTGCAATGCAGCTAATGCCGAGTTCAGACTGCACGATTTTCAAAATAATCGGGTCACTGTTGTTTTCACACTGCATGACTATCTGGGGTAACATTCAGTTGCTTCTGTGTTCATACTGCACGATGGGTCGGCGACAGGAGGTTTCACACTGCATGACTTTACAAAAGAAAGAATCGCCGACAACCTCTGCCTGGTCCGCAAACTACGTTTCACAACCAAACAAACGCGAGAAGTGATACGGAAATAACGGAAGATCACGCGTGCGTGAGACCGGAGTTCTCGCGCGACACTGAGTTTGTTATTAAAAATGATAGCCTACAAGAAGATTGCGATCCAAATTGTCTGTGCACTGATATGTAGCGAAAATGAAACAAATAAATATTCAGTTTATGCAGGAGGAAATGTTTTGGGAAGACGAGGGGAGCAAGGACTGTGTTTTGGAAAGAGAGTTGGGGGTAAATAAATAATTTTGCAAACGTCCTGCTGTTGCTGCTGGTCATGCAGATGTTTGTGCTTTGTTTCTGTTTGATATAATTGTAAATATAGACCTATCTATCTATTAAAATACTGATATTCTGGTCTATAACTCCTCCTCGAACAGCCTGCTGTCCTGTATCATGCTCTCTCATTGGCTGTCGGTCATCGCCGATGTAGTTTTCAGTCAGAACACTTTCACACAGCAGGATTGTGAATCGCCGACAGGTCCAGATATTTAGCATGCCAAATATCTCACGGGCGTCGGCGACTCGTCGGCGATTCTCTCAGATAGTGTCTTTGCTCATTCACACTGCGTGATTGTCACTCGCGTGAACGAGCACCGATTTGCCTGTGATTTCGGGCATTTGTCGGCGATTTCTCAAAACCTGTCGGCGAGCCAAAATCGTGGCTAAAATCGTGCAGTCTGAACTCGGCATAAGAGTAGTGGAAGAAGGGAGAATTCGCTAAAGAATCACGGATAAAACTCATGGGAAAAGGAAAAGATCAAAGGGGCTACCGGTAAGCTCACATCTCTTTACTGGTCTCTGAGGACTGCAAATAGGATCTCTGGCTATATAGTTGTCTGGATGGGCACGCGAAATGTGTGGTCTGTTAAGTGCATTGTTAAATCATTGTTAATTGCACTATTAATAGTTTGAGGCTAAATATTTTTGTACAAAGCTATTTAACCATTCCTGCACAGAGATAGCCATGTGTTAATCTGCGGTAATATCGTTTAAAATGTTTTTTTATGTAGGTTTGTAATGATGGAATATGTCTATATAACTTCTGTATAGAATGATCTAGGGTAAACAAAGACAGGTTAATTTAAGAAGAAATTGGTCTAAAAGTAGAGCTGGCTTTCTGGAAATGTAATGCCTGATTTACACCGTTTACCTGGTGTGATTAAAAATTGAAGAAATGATTAATTGATGTGTTAAACCAGCTTATCCTTTGCTTGTTGTATTTTGCTGTGTTTTATTGTATTTGATGGGAAATATTGAACTTGATTTAATTTGTTATTTTTGTATGTTTAAAGGTTTTTCACCTTCCTTGTTTACTGGTCAAATAAATCTAAGAACGAGTGAAATCCTGAGTCTGGTCAATTCCTTCCCTTGTCAAGTGTGGGAAGCCATGATGTTTTAAATACACTTGACAGTAACCCATATGGATCTACTTTTATGATGAATGGATGCACTTTTTTTGGCTTAAAAATCTCATCCTCCATTCACTGTCATTATAAAGTTTGGAAGAGCAATGATAGTTTTTTTTATATATAAATCCGGTTATATTCGTCTGAAAGAAGAGAGTTATAAACACCTAGGAAGGCTTGAGGTAGAGTAAATCATGGGCTAATGAACTATCCCTTTAACTTGACAATTGTACATTGCACCATGATAGTTCTCTTACGAGAATCCTCTCGTACTGCGTAATATCTTACGCTATGGGGAAAACCTCTTTTCCACGAGATATTGAAGCCAAAAATTATCCTTAATTTTAAATCAATGCAAAACGCTTTGCAGCAGCATGCAGACATATAGGCGAGACGGCTTTCGTGCCTATTGGCTGTCCTGCTGCAACAGCAGCAGCCTATCGAGAGAGGCCCTGCGTGACACTTTATCCAATGGGAGCAATCGCGCCCATTTCGTCACGTCCCGCCAGAAAAGGCGTGGCCTCGTCCTATAAATATAGCTCGACAGGCTGATACAAACTGATTTTCATCTCTTCAGTGAAGCGCACGCATCGCTGGATCCGGAGTGAGAAGCCGCGCCGTCGATTGAAACTTACTGCAGGACAAGCCTTCGCATCTGAAGCCGCTGGCCTCAACTTGCCACCTTTCAGTCGCCGCTCCTGCAACGCTTTCTGGCGTACATATATCCTTTACTCTGCTGAGAGTGTTTGTTTGCCGTAGCAACTCTCACTTCTCCTTTCTCTCTAAAAGAGCTGCGTCTTTTTCAAGATGCCTTCCTGCGGCTCGTGCCGAGCCCAACTCAGCGTCGGGGATCGCCATGTCATCTGCGTTTCCTGTCTGGGTGAATATCATGCGGCTCTCGCGCTCACCGAAGGCGGATGCCCTCATTGTGAGCTGCTGCCCATGGTGACTCTGAGGACTCGCCTGGCATCCTTCTCAGAGCCTGCACTTCCGCCCGCTGTAGTACCGCGCCGTATTAAGCGCCGTGCTCAGCGCGCCCCCGAGCTCTCTCCTGCCCGCCAAAACTTGCCGGTTCGCCCGCCAGCTTCACCGACATCGTTCGAGTCGCTCACCGACGGACAGCGGCCGCCGTCTGCCACCGCTTCCGCCATTGACGAAACAGCCGAGGCCTGTTCTATCCTGGCGTCGGACAGCGAGGACTGGGCGAGCTCTGTGGACCTCCCCCGTTGCCACGCTAAATTATCCAAATTGACAGATTGTGTTAAAGATATAAAAGATTGGATGACGCGTAACTTTCTTTTATTAAATCCAGATAAGACAGAGGTAATACTTATCGGTTCTAAAAACCGTCTACAAAACCTCTCACAACACAACTTTAACATAGTAGGATGCTCTGTTACTTTATCCGCTACAGTAAAAGACCTGGGTGTTATATTAGACTGCAACCTGTCTTTTGAAAAGCATATTTCATATGTTACAAAAACTGCCTTTTTCCACCTTAGAAACATTGCTAAGCTACGTAATATGCTATCTGTTTCTGATGCAGAAAAGTTAGTTCATGCATTCACGACCTCGAGACTAGATTACTGTAATGCTTTATTAGCTGGTTGTCCTGCATCCTCAATAAACAAGCTACAGTTAGTCCAAAATGCAGCCGCTAGAGTTCTTACTAGATCAAGAAAATATGATCATATAACACCAGTTTTATCATCACTTCATTGGTTACCTATAAAGTTCCGTATTAATTACAAGGTATTGCTTTTGACCTATAAAGCTCTAAATGGTTTAGCTCCAGTCTATTTAACGGATCTTCTATCGCCTTACAATCCATCGCGCTCTTTAAGATCACTAAATTCGAGGCTTCTGGTCATTCCTAGGATATCCAGATCCACCAAAGGAGGGAGAGCATTTTCACATCTAGCTCCGAAGCTCTGGAATAGCCTTCCTGATATTGTTCGTTGCTCAGACTCGCTCTCCCAGTTTAAAACTAGACTAAAGACGCATCTATTTAGCCAGGCATTCATATAAATTTTTATCTTACAGTTACTGTAAATTCGGCCTCTAGTTCATAAACGCCAGAGGAGAACTGGCCCCGACTGAGCCTGGGTTCTCCCAAGGTTTTTTTTTCTCCATTGGGTGATCTGATGGAGTTTTAGGACACCATTGGGTCACTTGATGGAGTTTTTCGGTTCCTTGCCACTGTTGCCTTTGGCTTGCTCAGTTGGGGATATTCAAATTAATTAAACAATCATACCATTGATCAGCTCTACCAAACTTGGATGTCCTTTTTGGATGTCCAGTAATAAACAAACATTGTTGAGTTGTTTTGATTGATACTGTAAAGCAGCTTTGATACAATCTGTATTGTGAAAAGCGCTATATAAATATATTTGACTTGACTTGACTTGGCTATATTAAGAGAGGCGTGGCCTCATCGTGGGCGTGGTCTAGTGGGATTACCTTGCAAGATATCTGTACGACGGCAGGCTGGGCCTCGCCGTCTACATATATAAGGTTTTATAACCTAGAGGTTCCCACCTTGCAAGCCAAGCTTCGGTCGGTCTAGAATTCAGTGCTATCTGCCCCGCTGCGCCGGCCCAGATGCTGAGTTTTGGCTATGCATCGCTCACTGACTGATGATTCAGCCCCGTGAGTGTTGAAACCCTTTGGGCCACCCAGTATAGGCTGAAAGCTTTCACCCTGGCTGAGTGGTGCACTATTAATATGATTAGGTACTTTATGAGGAATGACGCTTCTAGCCTCTCTTCCTTCACTCTCTGTGAGTCTGTGGTGATTATGCACTATATGAACCCCGGGCTTCGGCCCTTGGGACTTTGGTGTAGGATCCCAGTACGCACGGCGTGTTACACTGTGTTCCCCATAGCATAAGAGATTACGCAGTACGAGAGTACTCTTCTAAGAGAACGTACTCGGTTACTAACGTAACCTCAGTTCTCTCTAGAGAGGGAACGAGTACTGCGTATCTTGCCATGCTACAACACGCTCTGGTTCGCTTCGGCGATGAAAACCAGTTTGTATCAGCCTGTCAAGCTATATTTATAGGACGAGGCCACGCCTTTTCTGGCGGGACGTGACGAAATGGGCGTGATTGCTCCCATTGGATAAAGTGTCACGCAGGCCCTCTCTCGATAGGCTGCTGCTGTTGCAGCAGGACAGCCAATAGGCACGCAAGCCGTCTCGCCTATATGTCTGCATGCTGCAAAGCGTTTTGCATTGATTTAAAATTAAGGATAATTTTTGGCTTCAAATCTCGTGGAAAAGAGGTTTTCCCCATAGCGTAAGATATTACGCAGTACTCGTTCCCTCTCTAGAGAGAACCGAGGTTACATTAGTGACCGAGTACATTATCCAAAATGTTGTACCTCAGATCAGTTGGTGTGTGTTTTCCCTTCAATTCTGGTGGGTTTCCCATAGACCGGTCACTCTTCATGGACACACAGCTGGACTCCGGTGAGTTTGATCTCTGACTGTGTAAATTACTTTAAAATAAATAGTGACCAGAAGAATTAATGTAGTTCGGTACGGCTGGAGCTGGAGTCGGTGGAGAAGCAGATTCGTGTTCTGCTGGAGAAGCAAGCCGAGCTGCGAGATCGGCGATCAGCGCTTGAAACATCACGCGCCGATGCTCACAAGTCAGTGGTTAGTAACTTTGTGACTTTGACTCCGACTTCGTCTACTCTGTGCGTTTCTCTGCCCAGGAGGACGAGATCATCTCTGCCTTCAATCACTCCTGCACCCTGGGTCACGACACGAGCCAGGACCAGAGCAAGAACCTCTCCCCCCCTCCCGGTCTTCGAGATCTCCACCCGGAACCGCTTCTCCCCTCTTCGCGAAGCGGAACGCGATGACGCCGTGATCATCGGCACTTCCATGGTCCGCCATGTCCGTGCTACCTCGGGTAAAGGTAAGGTGCGCACTCACTGCTTTCCTGGTGCTCGTGTTCTTGATGTAGCTGCGCAGGTTCCCGAGATCCTGAACGGTGACGAGCGCGTCGGAGCTGTCGTGCTGCACGCGGGGACGAATGATATCAGGCTGCGGCAGACGGAGGTTCTGAAGAAGGACTACAGGAGCCTGATCGAGACGGTACGCAGCACATCGCCTAGAGCAACGATCGTCGTGTCTGGACCGCTTCCCACGTACCGACTTGGACAAGAAAGGTTCAGTAGATTATTTGCTTTAAATGAATGGTTAATGTCATGGTGTAATGAACAGAAACTGCTCTTTGTAAATAATCGGAATCTGTTTTGGGAGCGACCTAGGCTCTTCCGTCCTGATGGTCTGCACCCCAGCAGAGTCGGAGCGGCTGTTCTGTCGGACAACATCTCCAAGACGCTACACACCATCTGACTAGTAAGTCAAAGTCCAAATCACAGTCTTTGCTGTCCCAACTTAATTGATATAAGTACCAATGTAGAACATTATATAGAAACTGTGTCTATTCCTCGCTTAGTGAAGCCAAACAACAAATCTACTGTAAGATCTAGCAAGAATATTATTGTAATTAAACCAGAAAATCCAAATATCAGTGAACAAAAACAATTTCTAAAGCTAGGTCTTCTAAACATTAGATCGCTCACACCTAAGGCGGTTATTGTAAATGAAATGGTCACAGATAATAATTTCGATGTTCTGTGCCTAACTGAAACCTGGCTTAAACCAAATGATTATTTCGGTCTAAATGAGTCTACTCCACCAGGATACTGTTATAAGCATGAGCCCCGTCTGATCGGTCGTGGCGGCGGTGTTGCAACAATCTATAGAGATATTCTTAATGTTACTCAGAAAAATTGTCATAGGTTTAATTCGTTTGAAGTACTTGTGCTAAATGTTACGCTCTTAGATGTAAGAAAGAAATCCTTATTATCTCTAGCCTTGGCTACCGTATATAGACCTCCAGGGCCATATACTGATTTCCTAAAAGATTTTGCAGACTTTCTCTCAGACCTATTGGTCAATGTCGATAAAGCAATAATTATTGGCGACTTTAACATACACGTAGATAATACAAATGATGCGTTAGGGGCTGCGTTTACAGATCTATTAAACTCTTTTGGGGTGAAGCAAAACGTCAGTGGTCCCACTCATCGTCTAAATCATACACTAGATTTAATTATTTCATATGGAACCGATCCAACCGATATAGATATTATACCGCAAAGTGACGATCTCACTGATCATTACATGGTAACTTGCATAATACGCACTGCTGAAATTTGTCATGTTGCACCACGTTATCGACCAGGCAGAACAATCCTTCCAACCACTATAGAAAGATTCTCAAATAGCTTACCTGATCTATCTCAGCTGCTCAGTAAACCCAAACAAACAGATGAACTAGAGGAAATGACTAGCAGTCTGAGCACCGTTTTCTCTAGTACACTAGATATTGTTGCACCAATTAGATTAAAAAAGGTTAGAGAGAAAACTAAAACACCATGGTACAACAGTGCTACGCATGCTATCAAGAGAGAAACTCGTAACTTAGAGCGTAAATGGAAACAAACTAATTTAGAGGTCTTCAGAATAGCGTGGAAAGACAGTATGTCACGTTATAAAAGGGCTCTAAAATCAGCCACGGCTGAGCATATCCGCAAACTAATAGAAAATAACCAAAATAATCCAAGGTTTTTATTTAACACCGTGGCTAGACTAACAAATAATCAGACATCTCCAGAGCAAAATATTCCGTTACAATATAGTAGTAATGATTTTATGAATTACTTCAATGAGAAAATAGAAAGCATCCAAAACACTATTGTAAATGTACAATCCTCTATGGTGTCTTATGACTCGGCCTCAATTATGGCCCCTCTAGAACAACTAAACCGCTTTACAACTATAGGACAGGAAGAACTAAATAAACTTATCATTACATCTAAACCAACAACATGTTTATTAGATCCAATACCCACTAAACTACTTAAAGAAGTGTTACCTGTAGTGGAAGAGCCTCTTCTCAATATTATTAACTCGTCTTTATTTTTAGGTCACGTTCCAAAAATATTCAAGCTGGCAGTAATAAAACCTCTCATTAAGAAACCGCAATTAGATCCAAATAACCTAGCAAATTACAGACCCATCTCAAATCTTCCATTTATGTCTAAAATACTAGAAAAAATTGTGTCAGCTCAATTGTGCTCTTTCTTGCAAGAAAATGATATCTATGAAAAATTTCAGTCGGGATTCAGACCGCATCATAGCACAGAAACTGCGCTAGTTAAAATTACAAATGATTTACTCTTAGCCTCTGACCAAGGCTGTATCTCAATACTAGTTCTACTTGATCTTAGCGCCGCGTTCGACACTATAGATCATAAAATACTCTTAGATCGACTACAAAACTACACTGGTGTTCAGGGACAGGCATTAAGCTGGTTTAGATCATACTTATCAGACCGTTACCATTTCGTCTGTTTAAATGGGGAAAAATCGAAGATAACGTCAGTAGACTATGGAGTGCCGCAAGGATCTGTCCTAGGCCCTCTGCTATTCTCAATATATATGCTGCCACTTGGTAATATTATAAGAAAACATGGAATTAATTTTCACTGTTATGCTGATGACACTCAATTATATATCTCATCACGACCAGATGAAAACACTAACTTATCTAACTTGACAGAGTGTCTAAAAGATATAAAATGCTGGATGACGTGTAATTTCCTGCTATTAAATTCAGATAAAACGGAGGTATTACTTATTGGTCCAAAAAACTACCCACAAAATCCCTTACAATACAACTTTAATTTAGAAGGATGTCCTGTTACTTTATCCACTACAGTAAAAGACCTGGGTGTTATGCTAGACCGCAACTTGACTTTCGAAAATCATATTTCATATGTTACAAGAACAGCCTTTTTCCACCTTAGAAACATTGCTAAGCTACGTAACATGCTATCTGTTTCAGATGCAGAAAAGTTAGTTCATGCATTCATGACCTCGAGACTAGATTACTGTAATGCTTTATTAGCTGGTTGTCCTGCATCCTCAATAAACAAGCTACAGTTAGTGCAAAATGCAGCCGCTAGAGTTCTTACTAGATCAAGAAAATATGATCATATAACACCAATTTTATCATCTCTACATTGTTAAAGACGCATCTCTTTAACCAAGCATTCACTTAATGCTTACCTTTTATACTACTTCTGAATCAGTTCGAATGCATTAATATTATGAACATCAGCTATGCTAATTATTTCCCATCTGCCTTTCTGCTGTTATCTCGGGACGCTAGTCCCGAGGTAAATAGCGTTCGTCAGCTCCAGTTTGTATCCAGCCTCTCACGGAGACTTCAGATGCCCCGACACCTGTGATGAGACGACTAAACGCCTGTGGAGAGACGACTCGACGCCTGTGAAGAGACGACTAAACACCGGCGATATGTTATGCCTAAATTTATACATGATTAACTAACTGTATTTTTCTTTGTACATTTCTGAAATGCACTTTCTGTAAAGCTGCTTTGAGACAATGTGTATTGTGAAAAGCGCTATACAAATAAACTTGAATTGAATTGAATTGAATTAACTTGACGATTTTACATTGCACCATGATAATGTCATCCATCCATCCAAAATGTTGCCGTATAATAGAGACAACAGAATAGACAAAAACTACACATATGATACGACAACTTGTATAATGATAGCATCATCCATCAATCTATCTATCTAAACAGAAATGTTGTACCTCAGATCAGTTGGTGTGTGTTCTCCCTTAAATTCTGGTGGGTTTCCCATAGACTGGTCACTCTTCATGGACACACAGCTGGGCTCTGGTGAGTTTGATCTCTGACTGTGTAAATTACTTTAATAGAAATAGTGACAAGAAGAATTAAAGCTGCAAGCAGCATTTATCGGTGTTCAAGCAATTAAGGCAGTTAAGGCCTTTAAGCTCAAAAGCATCAAAAGACAATACGTTTTATGTAGCAAGCATTTAACCACTGACATCATAGATGAAATAGACCATTTTTAGCATGATTTACCATGATATACCAAATTTAGTGTGGTTTTTCATGATTTACCATGTTCCAGTATGATTTACCATGAATCTAGCATGATTTACCAAGTTCTAGTGTGATTCACCATGATTTACTCTGTTCTACCATGATTTACCACAATTGAACACATTCTAGTATGATTTAATATGATTCTAGCATGATTTACCATGTTATAGGATGATTTACCAGGATTGTAGCATGATTTACAATGATTCATCACATTGCTAGCATGATTTTCCATGATACACCATGTAATAGTATTTTTTACTTTGATTTACCATGTTTTTATAGTGATTTACCATGATTTACCACATTGGTGCATTGATGTGAAGTGTCAATAAAAATGAAGTGATCAACTCTGACAAAAAAATGTATTGTATTCAGGCTTGTGCAAAATTCAGCTTTTCAGAATTGACTCCGCCTCATATGAAGGTGAATTAGAATTGGAATGAAAGGAAGTGGAATTAAATTCATGGCAATTCAAAGAAATTCCACACAGTCACACAACAGAAAGAATGTGCTGAATCTCACATGCATTCGGTGTTAGGAAGGTATTACTGAGGTAAAATGTGTAATTCAATTAGTTACTAATCAAATTAAAATGAAATTGCTTTGCATTGATAAAGAAATCCAAATAAAGTAATCCAATCCACATTTATAATGGGTAACTTATAACAGTTAAGCAATTACTTTGGAAATGTAATTGCTTAACTGTTATAAATTACCCATTATAAATAAATTAACACATTACAAATTACATTACACATTACTAGTCACTCAACCCTGCATACATTTAGTTCTAAAATATAGATTGATCAAATTCTTGAAATAAATTACACCTTCAATGTTGTTTAACTAGATTTGTTCCAATGTTATTTTCAATTCAAAGTAATTAAATAACACAAAGTGCATAATGCAAGCATATCTGACATACTGTAAAGCTCCATTGTTAAACACTTCACTTAAAGTATGTATATGAATTTCTTTGAATTTTTATTGAATTGCAATTCTGCTTTAATTCAAATTCGAATTGTAATTCTAGATCCTGCTTTTGACATATATTCAAATTCAATTCAAATTCTGAATTGTGCACAAGCCTGATTGTATTACAATAGTTAACATGGAAAAACTGGTTTGCTTTAGTACATAATACTGATGAAACCAAGTAGTTCAAAATGAAAGTGAGCCAATAAGTGGTCTTCTACTGCCCTCTGCTGGCCATTCTGCCTATTAATAAAGTGTTTTCACAGGTGATTTTGCACTCATATGTAGACATTTGCACACACACACACACACACACACACAATTTTTTTACATTTTTTTTGTTCAATGCTATTGGGATGTGTCATTATGAAAATATACTTTAATGGTCATAAGCATTTCACATAATGTCTTTGTAAACTATTAATCAGATTATTCAGCATTTATTCAGAAACCTAGGACTACACACACACATTCTGTTGTAGATACAGACATTTGAACTATGTGATGGGAAAACAAAATGTTTACTGCAAGTGTCCTTCAGGATTCACATTTCTCTATGAGCTAAATAGTCAGTAGTAATACTTCAATAGATGAATTTTGACTAAATGTGAGGATAAATGTTAAAAGAGTGATTTTATAAGTCTAAAGTCTAAATAAGAATTATAGTATAATATTCAGTCCCTCCAGAAAAACGCGATTATGCGATCGCTGAATTCAATGCAAAATCAGCCAAAGTCCGCATATTTATGCGCGGGTCGCATTTTTTTCAAATACTCCGCAATTTTGCCGCATAAATTGCTGATTTCCGCGCAAAATATGCGGGGCTTGCATGATTTCATAATCCCCACATTTTCGTCGCAAAAAGTCACATATATATCTTGGCAGAAAGTTGAAAAATGTTGCGTTTGCTTCACACAAGAGCAGCCATTTCCCCCTGTTGGCATGGGAACGTTATGAAGTGACGTAAATTACGCGACGTGAACATCATCGAAAAGCTGTATAACAGGAGCACACTTATATTTTAAATATTTAAGAAGAAAAACAGGGATAGCTCACAGCTGAAGTTATTGACAGACAGACTCACGGAGGCGATTGGCATCTCACAACTCGCACTTTATTCCCAAATCGAACTCGTATAACTGTCTGTCACACGTTCTACCGTCCACATCATTACTTAATAAACAAAATAAGATAAAAGAAGTAGCATCAAACATCGAACATGGGGTGTCTACTGAACACTGTTCGAGGCGCATGGCGGCAGACAGTTCAACAGGGAGCGCACAGCTCTTAAAGGGGCCACACCTTATTTCCACTCGTTACAGTCTGGAATAAAACAAGATGAGAAATTAAATATTTCCAGCACTTTCTGTCATGTAGTATGCTTGCTTATCATAGGAAGTAATAAGAAATGACTCTTTACATTAAGGTAGTAGCCTAGTGAGAACAGGGTGTCTGGGGAATCACTTTTTTTTTCTCTTTTTCATCAAACCGCAATTTTTGCAAGTTCCCGCAATTTTTGCAAGTTCCCGCAATTTCATCGCAAAAAGTTGCATAAATATCCCGCATATTCCATCGCATTTTTAAAGAAAACGGGCCGCGTAATCAAGGATTTTTGCCCGCAACAATCACAAAAAAACTCCGCGTTTTTCTGGAAGGACTGAATATTAGTCAGTAACATGACAAATGACTATTTTAAACAGCAGGGGGCAGTATAATACCACTTATTGGCTTAATAAGCCATTATGTTCTTATCATTTTCATCTTTTTAACTGTTATAGAGGCAAATTTTCAACTTTTTTTGATAATTATTGATCTAGAGAGTCCAGAGAATTGTACTGCACTGGTTTTGAACATTATGATTTAAACATTATATGATAATAGATGGAAAAGACCATTTAGAGCCAATACAGGCAATTTGCCATAGGATATACATGGTTTTAAAGCTTTTTGACAGTTATAGCGCCACATATGGTCCGATCTGCATGAAACTTTGCATGCTTCTTCACCATGGTATGACACATATGCTCATCAATTTTTGTGAAGTTTTGAGTTTTCATTTATGATTTATAGGCTTTTGAGTGTATTTTGACACAGCCATTTTCTAATTGGCCCTGTTATAGTGAACCAAAGGGCAAATTTCAACTTTTTTTTGATAATTATTGACCTAGAGCGTCCATAGAATTGTCCTAGACTGGTCTGGTTCCGATCGGGCGAAAAACCAGGGACTAGTTCGCAAAAGTAGGTTTTGGACAAAATTTTTTTTGTAGCGCCATCTTGTTTGTCTTGATCCAAGGATCACAGTGGTGTAAAAACCTACAGTTTCTAAGTCAAACGGTCGAGGAGTTATGACCAATTTAGTACTTTTGGTTGCTGTAGCGCCACCTATGGGCCAAACGGGGTCATACTCTGATAGGTTGTCCCCATATTTGAGGCCTACCATCTGGGCGAGTTTCAAGTCTCTAGGCCTTACGGTTTGGGCTGCACGATGCGTTTTAGGTTTTTTTTTTTTTTTTCAAAATAGCAATTACAATAGGTTTTCAGCACTTCTCCATGAAACTTTCCATGCTTCTTCACCATGCTATGACACATATGCTCATCACTTTTGGTAAAGTTCTGACTTTTTTTGTAGGATTTATAGGCTTTTGACCGTATTTGGTCACAGACCATTTTCTAAATGGCCCTGTTACAGCCAGCCAAATGCCAAATTTCAACTTTTTTTCGATAATTATTGATATTCAGACTCCAGAGAACATTTCTGCACTGGTCTGGTTCCGATTGGGGAAAAAACCAGGGACTAGTTCGCAAAAGTAGGTTTTGGACAAAATTGGCCATTTTTGGTTGCTGTAGCGCCACCTATGGGCCAAACGGGGTCATACTCTGATAGGTTGTCCCCATATTTGAGGCCTACCATCTGGGCGAGTTTCAAGTCTCTAGGCCTTACGGTTTGGGCTGCACGATGCGTTTTAGGTTTTTTTTTTTTTCAAATAGCAATTACAATAGGTTTTCAGCACTAAAGTGCTTGAACACCTAATTAATGTAGTTAACTAGACAATTTTACATTGCACCATGATAGTTATACATTCATCCAAAATGTTGTATTGTATTTTCAGATAATAGAGACATTAGAATAGACAAAAATTGTATAATGATAGCATCATATATCTAGTTATTTATCTAGACAGAAATGTTGTACCTCAGATCAGTTGGTGTGTGTTCTCCCTTAAATTCTGGTGGGTTTCCCATAGACCAGTCACTCTTCATGGACACACAGCTGGACTCCGGTGAGTTTGATTTCTCCAAATGGAATTGACTTTATCAGAATAGGAGACAGAAATTCATTTTCATTTAGCTAATTTTACATGTAGATAAACCTCATATAGAGAATCTATCCAAGTCTATCCAAGAGAAGCTTCCCAAAAGTTGAAGAATGAAGACATTGCACAAGGATAAATCCAGCCTTCTATCTATTCCATTCACGGCACCAGACTAGCTCTCAGAACACCTTCCCAATCACGGCAAACATGCAGAACACACTGTTATGTGACATACACTGTATTATCCATAACATTAAGGTCATATGAAGGTTTAGATGTACCTGAATGCTGGATAAACATCTCCATCTCTGAATGTTTCTCTGTCCTCCATGATTCATTCAGTCTTCATGGAGCGTCACAGGTAAGCCTGAAGAGTCAGAAACACTGATTCACACACACTGACAAAGTATTTCACCTTCATATGTCATTTATGAGGACAGAGGAGCAGATTTATGACACAGATGTCCTGTCTGTCTTTGAGAAGTTGACACAAACACTGAAGTTTTATATTCGCCATATTTCTCTCCCTTTTCCCCCTTTATGTCATTTGTAAACACTTAAAGTATTACATTAATCTAAAGGGCACCTATTATGGCATTTAAAATGTTCATAATTTTGTTTTGGGAGTGTGTTTTGGGAGTTTTACATGCATGCAATGACAAAAAAACACTTTTGTTGTCTAATAATATGCATTTATTTTTACCTGATTTGCTCACCGACTCCCAAATGATTCGTTCAACGACTCATTTTTCCAAACCCCTCCTTTGCGTGGCGCTAATCGGCGATGATTGGTCAGATGACCCAGTCAGTTGTGTTTGTAAAGTTATCGTCATTAAAATGACGATTAAAATGAACACAGCACAAGGTTCGGGCTATACTTGCCACTGATTCTTCACATGCTCGTCCCTGGGCAGTGAAAAAAGGTCGCTTTTCGCGATTCGCACTTCAGAGCACAGCGTCTTGTTGTCGACATGATGTTTTCAAGTTTCCCTGGACTCTGCGTGGCGCACACAATGAGTGGGCGCGGCCAATTTGATAATTTTTCGCCTTGACGTCACAAGGAAAGGGAAATGACTAGGGATGTGAATTTCTGCCAAAAATGCTATTCGAAAATTGAGGAGCAAAAGTCGATTATCGTTCGAAAATCGAAAAAAAGAAGAAAAAAAAACGCACACTCACAATGACAGAAAGGGAGGCCAATTTCATCTTTAGTGATTTGTCATCAAACAAACTGTTTATTAATTGAACAATTAACATGTTTTCGTCGTTATTTTAACATACCGGCAGTTATAGAATAAAAAACAAAACAATAAGCACAGTCCATTTTTGCATCGCCAAACCAGATGCTCGTTAGATAAAAAAATAATGTCATAATGATTTTATGCAAACCTGCCTTGTTACTGCAAAAGCCTACTTTTTAAACAAATTAGTTTCAATCAAAACTATTCGTGTGATGCCACTGCGCAATACACACACACACACATTACCACGGGATGGCGGGTGTTCATTTCATAAACTGTGGACAATAATAGCTTATTTAATGTAGCCTATAAATTAATGTATATGTCCAAAAAACGGATATTGTCATTATACTTGTAGTGCTATCGTCGAGTAATAATCTGTTTGGTTGTCATTGGAATTGCGCGAAAATATAACGATATTCGAATAAGCAATTTTATGATCGAATTTCGAACGCAGTTCGACTATTCGAAGATCGCGACTCATCCCTAGAAATGACTCATTGGAAAAACGATTCCTTACATTGACTCAGAGTCGACTCATACATTTGAGAGACAATAACTTTTTTTACCGTGAACTTTCATATATAAAACTTTGCAGGATGTTTTTGTTCACTTAGATCTATTACACACTACATGAGAGGTAATTTTCAAAATTCCATAATAGGTGCCCTTTAATCTACTGTAACAACACCAGTATTGCTGTTAAAATGTGTTAATCTGACAATGTTTCTGCAACACTGTCAAAATAGATTATTTAATGACATGTAATTAGTTTAAATAAATATAAGTAGGCTATATACAAGACAAAAAAAAAAGTTCACTTAAGTTTTATAATTTGATTTGGAATCAAATGACAAGCTGGTATCACAGGAATCAACAGGTTCTCTTGTGTAGTTTGATATAGAACATTCACACAAGTATTACATACATACACTCACCTAAAGGATTATTGTTCAATTTCTCATTAATGCAATTATCTAATCAACTAATCACATGGCAGTTGCTTCATTGCATTTAGGGGTGTGGTCCTGGTCAAGACAATCTCCTGAACTCCAAACTGAATGTCAGAATGGGAAAGAAAGGTGATTTAAGCCATTTTGAGCGTGGCATGGTTGTTGGTGCCAGACGGGCCGGTCTGAGTATTTCACAATCTGCTCAGTTACTGGGATTTTCACGCACAACCATTTCTAGGGTTAACAAAGAATGGTGTGAAAAGAGAAAAACATCCAGTATGCGGCAGTCCTGTGGGCGAAAATGCCTTGATGATGCTAGAGGTCAGAGGAGAATGGGCCGACTGATTCAAGCTGATAGAAGAGCAACTTCGACTGAAATAACCACTCGTTACAACCCAGGTATGCAGCAAAGCATTTGTGAAGCCACAACACGCACAACCTTGAGGCGGATGGGCCACAACAGCAGAAGACCCCACCGGGTACCACTCATCTCCACTACAAATAGGAAAAAGAGCTCACCAAAATTGGACAGTTGAAGACTGGAAAAATGTTGCCTGGTCTGATGAGTCTCTGTTGAGACACTCAGATGGTAGAGTCAGAATTTGGCGTAAACAGAATGAGAACATGGATCCATCATGCCTTGTTACCACTGTGCAGGCTGGTGGTGGTGGTGTAATGGTGTGGGGGATGTTTTCTTGGCACACTTTAGGCCCCTTAATGCCAACTGGGCATCGTTTAAATGCCACGGCCTACCTGAGCATTGTTTCTGACCATGTCCATCCCTTTATGGCCACCATGTACCCATCCTCTGATGGCTACTTCCAGCAGGATAATGCGCCATAAAAACATCGACAAAGCTCGAATCATTTCAAATTGGTTTCTTGAACATGACAATGAGTTCACTGTACTAAAATGGCCCCCACAGTCACCAGATCTCAACCAAATAGAGTATCTTTGGGATGTGGTGGAACGGGAGCTTCGTGTCCTGGATGTGCATCCAAGTCAAGTCATCCTCATTTATATAGCGCTTTTAACAATGTAGATTGTTTCAAAGCAGCTTTACAGAGACAAACATATAATTTAAGGTAACAAAGAATGGTTTGGTTTTATAGCGGTTCTTGAATAATGTTATTTCCAGCTAAAGTTAGTTTTGATTGAGTCACTTCCGTCGAAATTATCATTTGTTATTAAATTAGGGGCCGCTAAGACGACGCCGTTCTCTCTAAATAGACTTTAAACGCGAACCTGTGATAAACGATGATGGCGTTTACATGCGCGTTAAGAATTGATTCTATAGTTATGTGCGTTTGAATATATGTGTGCGCAGGTTCGTAATTCGCTACAAACCATGCCTAAACAAACTACATGTCTTGCCTATAAATGTTGACGCAGAATTTTATTTTCTCAATTCGGCGTAGGGACGCAAACCGGAATTTCATAGCGCTTTATCTGTAGAGTGGAATAGGGATCCTCCATAGGGAGAGGCTTGTTGGCACTTCAGCACTGCGTTGTCATCGGGTCCAGGCGAAGGTCCTTCGTCAGATCTGGAAACGGCCTGGATCCGGCAGGCTGCAGGAAAACCTCGGGATAAAGAAAGACACTAAATTAGCGTAGATGCCATTCTTCTTATGATGTAACGAGTACATCAGGATTTGAGGGAAGTGTTCCCGGTTCCGGCTGATCTAATCTATGCAGCCTAACATATAAAAGTCTATAATGTATTATGTGAATGCTAGGTCAAAGAGATGTGTTTTTAGTCTAGTTTTAAACTGACAGACTGTGTCTGCTTCCCGGACAATGGTAGGAAGATTGTTCCAGAGTTTTGGTGCTAAATAGGAAAAGGATCTACCGCCTGCAGTCGATTTAGATATTCTAGGTATTATCAACTGGCCAGAATTTTGAGATCGCAGTAGACGTGAAGGACTATAATGCGTTAAGAGCTCGCTCAAGTACTGGGGAGCTAAACCATTTAGTGCTTTGTAAGTAATCAGCAATATTTTAAAATTTATACGATGTTTAATAGGCAGCCAATGCAGTGTTGACAGAACTGGGCTAATATGGTCATACTTCCTGGTTCTGGTAAGAACTCTAGCGGCTGCGTTTTGAACTAGCTGTAGTTTGTTTAATAAGCGTGCAGGGCAACCACCCAGTAGAGCATTACAGTAATCTAGCCTTGAGGTCATGAACGCATGAACTAATTGTTCCGCATTTGTCCGTGAGAGCATATGACGTAATTTAGATATATTTTTAAGATGGAAAAATGCTGTTTTACAGATACTAGACATGTGACTTTCAAATGAAAGATTGGTGTCAAAGAGCACACCCAGGTTCCTGACTGACGACGAAGACTTAACAGAGCAGCCATCAAGTGTTAGACAGTATTCTAGGTTATTAGTTGAGGAAGTTTTTTGTCCAATGATTAGAATCTCTGTTTTTTCAGAATTTAGTAATAGGAAATTACTGGTCATCCAATTTTTTATATCAGCTATGCATTCCGTTAATTTTGTGAATTGTTAAGTTTCGTAATATACAGAAATATACAGCTGAGTATCATCAGCATAATAGTGAAAGCTAATTCCATGTTTCCTAATGATATCTCCTAATGGTAGCATGTACAGAGTGAACAGCAGCGGTCCTAGTACTGAGCCTTGTGGTACGAGATACATCCCACAAATCTCCATCAACTGCAAGATGCTATCTTATCAATATGGGCCAACATTTCTAAAGAATGCTTTCAGCACCTTGTTGAATCAATGCCACACAGAATTAAGACAGTTCTGAAGGCGAAAGGGGGTCAAACACAGTATTTATATGGTGTTCCTAATAATCCTTTAGGTGTGTGTGTGTGTGTGTGTGTGTGTGTGTGTGTGTGTGTGTGTGTGTGTGTGTGTGTGTGTGTGTGTGTGTGTGTGTGTGTGTGTGTGTGTGTCATATATATATATATATATATATATATATATATATTATATATATATATATATATATATATATATATATATATATATATATATACAGTGCTTTAAGTGGCCCAAAAGAGGTGCCGGTACTCTATTATTATTATTATTATTTTATTATTATTATTATTATTGCTGACTCCCCTCCTTCCCTGAGGTAACAACAACTATATTAAAGGGGTTTTATATACAGCAGTCAACAGACGACAACTGGGACAAATATTGAGCCCTGGCACTGTAGCCACATCAGCCCACATGACCCCCCACAGCCATGTGCATTTAAATGGTAGGCAGCTAGGGGGGTTCCGGGGCATGCTCCCCCGAGAAAATTTTAATTTCTCGGACCTACATATGTGCAATTTAAGACTTTTTAAGGCTCAAAAATGGATAATAAATAGCTTTAAAACCATGTCAGTGTGCATTAGATTATTTGTCAATACCTGCTCTCTCATCTTAATCTTTATTTTTCTCTCAGTCTCCTTATCCTGCCGTATTTTTTCCCCTCCTAAAGCTGAACTTTGACTAAGTCTTTTCATTTTCGTCTGTGTCAGTGAAGAAATTAAGCATAGGCTCGCTCAACTGATGAGTTTTATGAATCCTTTTCTTAGATAAGTTAATTACTCAAGGCTACCAGATCAGCATTGACAATAGGAACCTTCTACAAGCTTTGGAATTTGAGAAGTAATTTTAAATAATACAAATTATAGGCTACGTTTTTTGATGGAATTTTTTGAAACAATTCCAAAGTTGATGGAATTGGCAGACGTTCCCTTAGGCACGCGCTGTGGAAACGCGTCAAAGCATTCTCAGGTATAAATGCAGCATTATTGCAAGTAGGTGATTTTGAACGAATATTTAATGTCGATAATGGTTACATAATGTTAAAACTAATCCTGCTATTGATCTAAGACTGCCGACCCGTGCCGAACAGTGGCAATTAAGGGAAAAGAAATGTCCGCGAAATATCAAACCTAAAACTAACTTTACCGCGCTCAACCACTGTGAGCGCATTTCAAGCATTCGTAGCTCGCGTTCAGCGGGGAGGAATGTAATGTATATGGGTAATGTAGTCTCTGCTCTCGGTGGGACGAATTAGGACGCGTGCATTGTGAAGGGCGCTCTGAAAAGCATCAGCACAGCCAAAGGATTAAAACAGATGTGCAAATGAGCGTACCGGTACGCTAAAAGCACGTTCTGGGCGCACGGAGAGGTGGCGGTACGCTCAAGAGCTATATTTGGAAGTGGCGGTACTGAGTACCGGTGCGTACCGGCCCACTTAAAGCACTGTATATATATATATATAAGTATTATAACTGAGCTGATGAGAGATGATTGTAACAGTGCTTCAACTGGACTCACAAACACACTGTGGTCATTGTATATATCAACATTTAGTACATCTGTGAAAGGACTAACATGCACAAATATGTGTTTAATATTTATTCCAGCTAACTTGCTGTTTTAAACAAATGTTTTCACGGTTTACTTTTTATAGGTAGCCTAGGTTGTAACAACAGCATTCTTTGTACTTGACATTAAGTTACAGAAAATTATATCAAAGTTTGAGACAGCACACTAAAAAACAAAAACACTATAAAGCTGTTTCATGCAATAAAGGTTTATTCATGCATTTGTTACTTAGGATTGATTAATGTAATGCACTTTTTGTTGGTTTACCTGTTAAATCTATAAAACGCCTGCAGTACATCCTGAATTCAGCAGCACATGTGCTGACACACACTTCACCACGTCAGCACATTACAGGTGTGCTTTATAGTTTCCATTGGCTACCTGTCCAGTCACGTAAGCGTTTAAAACTCTCACATAGGGCTGGGCGATAAAATGATAACGATAATTATCGCGATATAATTTTTCTCGATAAAACGATATCAAGAGGTCGATAAATGTTCGATAATGTGTATGCGCCAAAAGCGGAACGAAACTCATTTGAACAGCGTGCGCCACACGGAGCATTTATCCGCTCAGCTTAAAGTCTAAACGGCAGCGCAGCGCGAGCTCAGCGTTTACTCTGATCGTCTCGCTCACTAGAGCAGCGGTTACTCTGATCGTCTCGCTCACTAGAGCAGCGGTTACTCTGATCGTCTCGCTCACTAGAGCAGACGCGTTTACTCTGATCGTCTCGCTCACTAGAGCAGACGCGTTTACTCTGATCGTCTCGCTCACTAGAGCAGACGCGTTTACTCTGATCGTCTCGCTCACTAGAGCAGACGGGTTTACTCTGATCGTCTCGCTCACTAGAGCAGCGTTTACTCTGATCGTCTCGCTCACTAACGCGTTTACTCTGATCGTCTCGCTCACTAGAGCAGAGCGTTTACTCTGATCGTCTCGCTCACTAGAGCAGACGCGTTTACTCTGATCGTCTCGCTCACTAGAGCAGCGTTTACTCTGATCGTCTCGCTCACTAGAGCAGACGGTTTACTCTGATCGTCTCGCTCACTAGAGCAGACGCGTTTACTCTGATCGTCTCGTCCACTAGAGCAGACGCGTTACTCTGATCGTCTCGCTCACTAGAGCAGACGCGTTTACTCTGATCGTCTCGCTCACTAGAGCAGCGTTTACTCTGATCGTCTCGCTCACTAGAGCAAGCGTTTACTCTGATCGTCTCGCTCACTAGAGCAGACGTTTACTCTGATCGTCTCGCTCACTAGAGCAGACGGTTTACTCTGATCGTCTCGCTCACTAGAGCAGACGCGTTTACTCTGATCGTCTCGCTCAGCGTTAGCAGTTACTCTGATCGTCTCGCTCACTAGAGCAGACGCGTTTACTCTGATCGTCTCGCTCACTAGAGCAGACGCGTTTACTCGGATCGTCTCGCTCACTAGAGCAGACGCGTTTACTCTGACCGTCGACGCTTACTCTGATCGTCTCGCTCACTAGAGCAGATGCGTTTACTCTGATCGTCTCGCTCACTAGAGCAGCGTTTACTCTGATTGTCTCGCTCACTAGAGCAGCGTTTACTCTGATTGTCTCGCTCACTAGAGCAGCGTTTACTCTGATCGTCTCGCTCACTAGAGCAGACGGTTTACTCTGATCGTCTCGCTCACTAGAGCAGATGCGTTTACTCTGATCGTCTCGCTCACTAGAGCAGACGCGTTTACTCTGATCGTCTCGCTCACTAGAGCAGCGTTTACTCTGATCGTCTCGCTCACTAGAGCAGCGTTTACTCTGATCGTCTCGCTCACTAGAGCAGACGCGTTTACTCTGATCGTCTCGCTCACTAGAGCAGACGCGATTACTCTGATCGTCTCGTCCACTAGAGCAGACGCGTTTACTCTGATCGTCTCGCTCACTAGAGCAGACGCGTTTACTCTGATCGTCTCGCTCACTATAGCAGACGCGTTTACTCTGACCGTCGCGCTTACTCTGATCGTCTCGCTCACTAGAGCAGATGCGTTTACTCTGATCGTCTCGCTCACTAGAGCAGCGTTTACTCTGATTGTCTCGCTCACTAGAGCAGACGCGTTTACTCTGATCGTCTCGCTCACTAGAGCAGCGTTTACTCTGATCGTCTCGCTCACTAGAGCAGACGGGTTTACTCTGATCGTCTCGCTCACTAGAGCAGACGGGTTTACTCTGATCGTCTCGCTCACTAGAGCAGATGCGTTTACTCTGATCGTCTCGCTCACTAGAGCAGACGCGTTTACTCTGATCGTCTCGCTCACTAGAGCAGCGTTTACTCTGATCGTCTCGCTCACTAGAGCAGACGCGTTTACTCTGATCGTCTCGCTCACTAGAGCAGACGCGATTACTCTGATCGTCTCGTCCACTAGAGCAGACGCGTTTACTCTGATCGTCTCGCTCACTAGAGCAGACGCGTTTACTCTGATCGTCTCGCTCACTAGAGCAGCGTTTACTCTGATCGTCTCGCTCACTAGAGCAGCGTTTACTCTGATCGTCTCGCTCACTAGAGCAGACGGGTTTACTCTGATCGTCTCGCTCACTAGAGCAGACGGGTTTACTCTGATCGTCTCGCTCACTAGAGCAGACGCGTTTACTCTGATCGTCTCGCTCACTAGAGCAGCGTTTACTCTGATCGTCTCGCTCACTAGGCAGACGCGTTTACTCTGATCGTCTCGTCCACTAGGCAGACGCGTTTACTCTGATCGTCTCTCTCCACTAGAGCAGACGCGTTTACTCTGATCGTCTCGCTCACTAGCAGACGCGTTACCTGATCGTTCTCGCTCACTATAGCAGACGCGTTTACTCTGACCGTCGCGCTTACACTATCGCTCGCTCATAGAGCAGATGCGTTTCCTGATCGTCTCGCTCACTAGAGCACGTTTACCTGATGTCTCGCTCACTAGAGCAGACGCGTTTACTCTGATCGTCTCGCTCACTAGGCACGTTTACTCTGATCGTCTCGCTCCTAGAGCAACGGTTTACTCTGATCGTCTCGCTCACTAGAGCAGACGGCGTTACTCTGATCGTCTCGCTCACTAGAGCAGATGCGTTTACTCTGATCGTCTCGCTCACTAGAGCAGACGCGTTTACTCTGATCGTCTCGCTCACTAGAGCAGCGTTTACTCTGATCGTCTCGCTCACTAGAGCAGACGCGTTTACTCCTGACGTCTCGCTCACTATGAGCAGACGCGATTACTCTGATCGTCTCGTCCACTAGAGCAGACGCGTTTACTCTGACGTCCGCTCTCGCTCCTAGAGCAGACGCGTTTACTCTGATCGTCTCGCTCACTAGAGCAGCGTTTACTCTGATCGTCTCGCTCACTAGAGCAGACGCGTTTACTCTGATCGTCTCGCTCACTAGAGCAGACGCGTTACTCTGATCGTCTCGTCACTAGAGCAGACGCGTTTACTCTGATCGTCTCGCTCACTAGAGCAGACGCGTTTACTCTGATCGTCTCGCTCACTAGAGCAGCGTTTTACTCTGATCGTCTCGCTCACTAGAGCAGACGCGTTTACTCTGATCGTCTCGCTCACTAGAGCAGACGCTTTACTCTGATCGTCTCGCTCACTAGAGCAGACGCGTTTACTCTGATTCGTCTCGCTCACTAGAGCAGAGCGTTTACTCTGATCGTCTCGCTCACTAGAGCAGCGTTTACTCTGATCGTCTCGCTCACTAGAGCAGCGTTTACTCTGATCGTCTCGCTCACTAGAGCAGACGTTTACTCTGATCGTCTCGCTCACTAGAGCAGACGGTTTACTCTGATCGTCTCGCTCACTAGAGCAGACGCGTTTACTCTGATCGTCTCGCTCACTAGAGCAGACGCGTTTACTCTGATCGTCTCGCTCACTAGAGCAACGCGTTTACTCTGATCGCTCGTCACTACAGCTTACCTGATCGTCTCGCTCACTAGAGCAACGCGTTTACTCTGATCCGTACACTCGTACTCACGTCTCGCACTAGAGCAGACGCGTTTACTCTGATCGTCTCGTCCACTAGAGCAGACGCGTTTACTCTGATCGTCTCGCTCACTAGAGCAGACGCGTTTACTCTGATCGTCTCGCTCACTAGAGCAGCGTTTACTCTGATCGTCTCGCTCACTAGAGCAGCGTTTACTCTGATCGTCTCGCTCACTAGAGCAGCGGTTTACTCTGATCGTCTCGCTCACTAGAGCAGACGCGTTTACTCTGATCGTCTCGCTCACTAGAGCAGCGTTTGCTCTGATCTCTCGCTCACTAGAGCAGAGGGTTTACTCTGATCGTCTCCTCACTAAGCAGCAGCTTTACTCTGATCGTCTCGCTCACTAGAGCAGACGCGTTTACTCTGATCGTCTCGCTCACTAGAGCAGACGCGTTCCTCTAGCAGCGTTACTGACGTTGCAAGGCAGTTATTGTGTCCACTAGAGCACGTTCTTGCGCCACACAGAGGTTACTGTCTGCCATAAGCAGCCGTTTACTCTACGTCCGCCAGAGAGTACTCTTGGTACGATCTCGCCCTAGCAGCTTACCGACGTCGCACAGAGAAGCTTACGATCGCTACTAGAGACACTTTACTCTGATCGTCTCGCTCACAGAGCACGTTTACTCTGATCGTCTCGCTCACTAGAGCAGCGATTACTCTGAACGTCTCGCTCACTAGAGCAGCGGTTACTCTGATCGTCTCGCTCACTAGAGCAGCGTTTACTCTGATCGTCTCGCTCACTAGAGCAGACGCGGTTTACTCTGATCGTCTCGCTCACTAGAGCAGACGCGGTTACTCTGATCGTCTCGATCACTAGAGCAGACGCGTTTACTCTGATCGTCTCGCTCCACTAGAGCGCGGTTACTCTGATCGTCTCGCTCACTAGAGCAGTCGCGTTTACTCTGATCGTCTCGCTCACTAGAGCACGGTTTACTCTGATCGTCTCGCTCACTAGGCAGACGCGTTTACTCTGATCGTCTCGCTCACTAGCAGACGCGTTTACTCTGATCGTCTCGCTCACTAGAGCAGACGCGTTTTACTCTGATCGTCTCGCTCACTAGGCAGACGCGTTTACTCTGATCGTCTCGTCCACTAGGCAGACGCGTTTACTCTGATCGTCTCGTCCACTAGAGCAGACGCGTTATACTCTGATCGTCTCGTCCACTAGAGCAGACGCGTTTACTCTGATCGTCTCGCTCACTAAGCAGACGCGTTTACTCTGATCGTCTCGCTCACTATAGCAGACGCGTTTACTCTGATCGTCTCGCTCACTAGAGCAGACGCGTTTACTCTGACGTCTCTGCTCACTAGAGCAGCGTTTACTCTGATCGTCTCGCTCACTAGAGCAGCGTTTACTCTGATCGTCTCGCTCACTAGAGCAGCGTTTGCTCTGATCCTCTCGCTCACTAGAGCAGAGGGTTTACTCTGATCGTCTCTCTCACTAGAGCAGCGTTTACTCTGATCATCTCGCTCACTAGAGCAGACTCGTTTACTCGATCGTCTCGCTCACTAGAGCAGACGCGTTTACTCTGATCGTCTCGCTCACTAGAGCAGCGTTTACTCTGATCGTCTCGCTCACTAGAGCAGCGTATTACTCTGATCGTCTCGCTCACTAGAGCAGCGGTTACTCTGATCGTCTCACCACTAGAGCAGCGTTTATTCTGATCGTCTCGCTCACTAGAGCAGCGTTACTCTGATCGTCTCGCTCACTAGAGCAGACGCGTTTACTCTGATCGTCTCGCTCACTAGAGCAGACGCGGTTACTCTGATCGTCTCGATCACTTAGAGCAGACCGTTTACTCTGATCGTCTCGCTCACTAGAGCAGCGGTTACTCTGATCGTCTCGCTCACTAGAGCAGTCGCGTTTACTCTGATCGTCTCGCTCACATGAGCAGCGTTTACTCTGATCGTCTCGCTCACTAGGCAGACGCGTTTACTCTGATCGTCTCGCTCACTAGGCAGACCGTTTACTCTGATCGTCTCGCTCACTAGGCAGACGCGTTTACTCTGATCGTCTCGCTCACTAAGAGCACTGACGCCGTTTAACTTACTCTGATCGTCTCGCTCACTAAGCAGAGACGCGGTTACTCTGATCGTCTCGCTCACTAGAGCAGACGTGGTTACTCTGATCGTCTCGATCACTAGAGCAGACGCGTTTACTCTGATCGTCTCGCTCACTAGAGCAGACGCGTTTACTCTGATCGTCTCGCTCACTAGAGCAGACGCTGTTTACTCTGACGTCTCGCTCACTAGAGCACGCGTTACTCTGATCGTCTCGCTCACTAGAGCAGACGCGTTTTACTCGGATCGTCTCGCTCACTAGAGCAGACGCGTTTACTCTGACCGTCCGCGCTTACTCTGATCGTCTCGCTCACTAGAGCAGATGCGTTTTACTCTGATCGTCTCGCTCACTAGAGCAGCGTTTACTCTGATTGTCTCGCTCACTAGAGCAGCGTTTACTCTGATTGTCTCGCTCACTAGAGCAGCGTTTACTCTGATCGTCTCGCTCACTAGAGCAGACGGTTTACTCTGATCGTCTCGCTCACTAGAGCAGATGCGTTTACTCTGATCGTCTCGCTCACTAGAGCAGACCGTTTACTCTGATCGTCTCGCTCACTAGAGCAGCGTTTACTCTGATCGTCTCGCTCACTAGAGCAGCGTTTACTCGATCGTCTCGCTCACTAGAGCAGACGCATTACTCTAATCGTCTCGTCCACTAGAGCAGACGCGTTTACTCTGATCGTCTCGCTCACTAGAGCAGACGCGTTTACTCTGATCGTCTCGCTCACTAGAGCAGCGTTTACTCTGATCGCTCGCTCACTAGAGCAGCGTTTACTCTGATCGTCTCGCTCACTAGAGCAGACGCGTTTACTCTGATCGTCTCGCTCACTAGAGCAGACGCGTTTACTCTGATCGTCTCACTCACTAGAGCAGACGCGTTTACTCTGATCGTCTCGCTCACTAGAGCAGCGTTTACTCTGATCGTCTCGCTCACTAGAGCAGCGTTTACTCTGATCGTCTCGCTCACTAGAGCAGACGCGTTTACTCTGATCGTCTCACTCACTAGAGCAGACGCGTTTACTCTGATCGTCTCACTCACTAGAGCAGATAATTATCGATATCGACTGATATAGAAAAAATTATCGTGATTATTTTTTTGGGCCATATCGCCCAGCCCTACTCTCACACTAACATCTATGAATTTTCCTACTCCTCAGTTGTCTCCCACCCGTAGATTAACATCTATGGGGAGAGAGCATTCTCTGTCGCGACACCCACACACCGGGTTATGAATGCACTTTCTCTTACCGTTAGAAATGCTCCTACATTAGCCAGCTTCAAGAAGTTGTTAAAAACACATCTTTTTAAAATTGCTTACATAGACTGTTTTGATTAGTATTTTAATGCATTGTACTGTAATGATTATTAGTGGTGCTTGCCAAAGGCAGAGCTTTTTTAAGAACTTTACAAAAACTCCATAGTAATTATCTGTTATAAATAATAAATGTAAATAAATACATGCTGACATCACAGACCCCTGAGTGAGGCGTCAAATCATGCGGCCGATTGAGGAGAGGTGTGCTGTGACTTTTCTAAGCGATCGGGGTACGGTGTTCGCCCCAGGGGCAAAAAATTGGGTAAAAAAATCCCATAGACTTTACATTGACATGAAATTTGACGACTCGTAGCACTGAGCGAGGATTTCTCAGAAACGTGTAATTTACCACATTTGAAGAGGCTGGCAGGCTCTGTAAGAACATACCTCACAATGGGGTAAAAGTTGCACCCCTGGGGGGTAAGAGGCCCCCAAAGTTTCCCATTGACTTACTATGGGGAAGGTCGGCCCATGAAACGCATAAGTTTCTCCTACTATGGTAAATTGCATTGGGATTTTGTATTGAACATAGCTCTGGATCACAGAGACAAGGGGGTGGGCTCATTTTACTCAGACGACCAATCAGTGTAGGATCAGTGTAAAGCTATCAAGCCACGCCCTAGCAACCATTTAAAGCACCTTAGCAACAGGTTCCTTAGACTTCCATTGAAAGAGATCAAATGGATATCTTCAGAGTTAATTGTCATAGAAACACGAGAGTGATCTCGTTTGACTCGGGGCAGCAAACAGCCAATCATGATTTATTTTTTCATTTTTTTTTATTTATTTATATTTGCACCTTTACAATTATATAATAATAATGCAGGAAGAGGCAAAAAACCCAAAATGGGCTTATTTAACGCCTCCACCTATAGATAAAATTACAAGAAAATCAAAAATCAAAAAGAACATAAAAAACAAATAACATTACACTACATAAAAGTAATAACAAACTAGTGATAGCTACATATATCCATAACACACACAATACATACATGTGTACATACACATAAACCAATTTTAATGACAATGACAGTAATGGAAATATACAAACCAAAATATAATCATAACATAAAGGTAAGATAATTTCTATACTAAAATTTTAAGACAGCAGTTAAATGGGCTTTTAAATATCGCTTGTAGCATTTTAATGAGGAGGAGTTTATTGCTAGGTGGAAAAAGCTGTTCCACAATTTGGTACCCCTAAATCTGATAGTAAATTGACCTCTGCACGTAAGAAACTTTGGAAGATGATGATCTAAGGATTGACGAGTTGAATAAGAGTGAACCTGTGAGTTAAATTTAAAATAAGTCTTGAAGTGCTCTGGAATATTTTCATAATTAGAATATACCTTATAAATAAAAACATATATTTGAGTGATATTAATATCATAAACAGTAAGTATCTGAAGATTCTGAAATAGAGGCACAGATGAAGAATGTGACTCAGATCGGGTTGCAATCCTGACAAAACGTTTCTGAAGAACCAAAATTCTATGAAGTGTAGAAGGAAAAGTGCTTGCCCAAACTATATTACAATATGAAAGATATGGATAAATTAAACTGTAATAGAGTGTAAGACGACAATTTATGGTAATAAGATTGCTAATCCTCCTAATTATACCAATAGATTTATTTATTTTCTTGCTCACCCAATCAATTTGTGTTTTCCAATTCAAATTCTCATCAACAAAAATTCCAAGGAATCTTGTTGTTAAAACTTGGGATATCTCCACAGTCTCTATTTTGACTTTTGAGAGGTCCTTAGAATATGATTTTTTTCCAATAAAAATTATATAATTAGATTTTTTTGTATTCAGCGATAACTTATTTAATCTGAACCATGTAGCATATGCAGTTAAACTAGTATTTACATTTTTAATCAGAAAATTAAAATTTGAATGAGAATAAACTAAAGTTGTGTCATCAGCAAACATGATTGGAAAACGAATATTTGAAACATTTGATAAATCATTAATATAAATAAGAAATAATAATGGTCCAAGAATGGACCCCTGTGGGACCCCACAAGGTAGTCTGGCTTTGTTGGAATAGCATCCGTTAATACAAACAAACTGTTGTCTGTTTGAAACATAGTTTAACCATTCAAGCGTAACATCATGAAAACCATATTTTTGCAATTTTTTCAATAAAATATGATGGTTGACTGTATCAAAAGCTTTTGAGAAGTCGGTGAATATACTACAGGTGAATTTATTATTTCCTAATGCAGAGGAAACTTTATCAATCAAATGAAGCAAGGCCATATATGTAGAATGACTTTTCCTAAAACCATACTGATGTTTGTAAAGAATTAAATTAGAATCATGGAATATTCTAAGATGGAATAAGATCCTTTTGTATATAACTTTTTCTAATATTTTTGAAAAACAAGGCAATATGGATATGGGTCTATAATTATTGAAACAAAAAGGGTCATCCGTTTTAAACAGAGGAATAACTTTGGCAACTTTTAAATCCTCTGGTACAACTCCTGTTTTCAGAGAGAGTGAAAACCAGTGGCTGCAAAATAAACTGCTTGATCTGCTTGACAAGGAATGAAGAAATGTTATCATGGCCAGCTGAAGATGTTTTCAGTTCATCAATAATATCATTTATTTCTACATCAAGAGGCTGAAAAAAAGAAATAGGAGGATAATTCCTTATAAAAAAATCTAGTGGATTACCATTACAAACTGGAACTTTACTGGCTAATTCATGTCCAATGTTAACAAAAAAAATAATTTTTTGAGCTATATCAAATGAGTTATTAAAAGAATTTTCACCTTCATAAAAAACTGAAGGTAATTCTGAATGAGTCTTATCTCTATGCAGCAACTGATTTATAACTTTCCATGTGGTTTTAGTATCATTTGAACACCTATCTTACATTTTTCACAGAAATATTTCTTTTTTAAAAATCTAATGTAGTAAGTATATTTATTTCTACAAGATGTATAAGCACCACGGGTAAGGGGTGTAGGATTTGAAATATATTTTTTGTACAATTTATTCTTTTTCTTCAGCAGCATCAACAAGTCAACTGTAAACCAAGGCTTACTAAAGGCCTGACTATATTTCCTAGTAGAACTAATAATTGGAAAACATTCATTGAAACTACCACTAATAATTTTCATAAAATTTTGATATGCAAAATGAGCATTTTTTTTCTTTGTAAAGATCATTCCATGAAGTACTGGCAAGCATATCTTTAAATTTAGAAACATTTAGCTTGCTCATAATTCTTTTAAGCATCTTTTTCTTTTTCTGTTTAGTTGTATTAAACTTGATTAACGAGTGTTGGAATATAGGGAAATGTTCTAAATTCTAAATACAAGACTCCAGATCTCATTCCTTCACTCAAATTATTTGTTAAAATGTTATCAATCAAATTTGCTGAATTGTCCTTTACTCGAGTAGGTTTATGAATAAGAGGGAAAAAATAACTAGAATAAAGTATATTGAGAAAATCTGCAGTTAATGTATCTGAATTGTTTTTTAAAAGGTTTATATTAAAATCACCTAAAATGTAACAAAGTTTATCCTCCTTGTTAATCAGATCAAGAGAACTGGATAGACATTCATTAAAATCTCCGACAACAGAATCCGGTGAACGATAAATGACACCAACTATGACGTTTTTTTCACCAAAAACACCAGAGAGCTCACAAAAACAGATTCTACTCCCGGACTAGCTGAATTCAGTCATAGATCATCCCTAACTTTAAATTCATAGTTGTCAAAAAAAAAATAAAGATACTCCACCTCCAGATCTATTTTCTCTTATAATGAACTGAATTGTAATTTGATAATTTAAATACTTCTCTAGAGTCTTCTGTAAGCCATGTTTCGGATAAAGCAATAACAGAGAAATTATGTTTAAGTGAAGATAAATAATGAATAAATTTGTCATAGTTACAAGGAAGACTTCTTATATTCAAGTGGAAAGTGGAGAATATTTTAGAAGGCATGGAAACATATAAGTCATTAAACTGAGTTTCATCATAAAATCTGCAAAGGTTTGTGGCATCAAATGATGAAAAAAAAAATTAGGTCTGAGTCAACATCAAAATTATAAGAATCAATTGAAGAAGAATCAAAAATATTTAAATCAGAATCAGATGTATTGTAGTAGTCCATAGAGTGTATGTTTACAATATTGTATAAAAAAAAACATGGTAGGCAACTATTGAACCAACCTCTAAATGTTGGTCCTCCTTTGTTGAGGAGGATTTTGTGTTGGTGGATGGACAATAAGTTTGTCATATCTCAAATATGCAATATCACCTCTCTCTCGAGCCGCCTTCATTGCAGGGAGTAGATCTTTCCTTCTTTGCCGGACGGTTTCAGAGAAGTCCTCATTGATGAAAATGCCTGAGCCCTTCAAGTTTTTTGCTTTATCCAGAACAGCAAGTTTGTCCTTAAGCCGCAGAAATCTGACCACAATGGGTCTGGGCTTTTCTGAAGGTGTCGCTGGCTTCCCAGTTCCAAGAGCCCAGTCAAGTTCTATTTTCAAGTGATCCAACTGTAACTTCTCACTGAATAATTTTCTCACTTTATCTTCAGAATCAGACACTTTTTCTTTCACAGACTCTTTAATGCCGTCCACAACAATATTATTCCGTCTTGACTGGCCCTCCAGATAATCAGCCTTCTCTGTGATAGAATTGAAACTTTTACAGATTGTGTCCAAATCTGACCTGGTTTCACCGCAGATCTTTGACCAGGTGCCACAAGAGATTTTAAAGTCATCGAATTCTTTTTGAGTCATTTCCAAACTCACCTTGAAGTCACAAACTTGCTTTAACAGATCATAACTATGATCTGTACACAAGATTTGAATTTTTTTCCTTGCTGTTCAAGCAAAGTTCTGTAGAAGTCCTTCTGCTGATCCAATAACTCACGCACTTGAGCCATGGTAACATAATCCTCGGTGGTGTAGTTAGAAGCTTTTGGTGGCATTGTTTGATGATCAAGGCTTACTAGGCCCGAGGATTTAGTAGTAGAGTCCCAGAACACTTCACCAAATGCAAACAATAGCCACAATTTTGCTTAAAGATATTTGGTTAAACTTTTCTTACTTCAAACAGCAGCTGATATTTTGAGATTTAAGAGGGATTCCTCCGATTTTTTTCCAATCGGATTCACACTCAACACTTCCTAGCCCCTCCCTAGCAACCATTGTCGAGCACCTTAGCAACCAAAATCCATAAAGGGATATCTTCCATTCTGAATGTCACAGAGGCATGATAGTTGGTTTATATCATTGATAATGACATGCTGCCTTTGGAGTTTCATGATTGGCCACTTCCAAGCCACTTCCTAGCAACCAAACAGAGTACCCTAGCAAACATTTTGCAAGACCTATTTCTCTGCATCAGAACATCGTATTGAGATGGGGGTTGGCTCTTTTGACTCATGCTAGCAAACAGGACTTCCAACATGCTACATATGCTAGCTGTGAATAGCTACATGCTAATAGCTATTAGGTAAGTACTAAATCATGCCAAGAAAATGTTAAGAACTCCAATAGTAACCATCTGTGACAACTACCAACCACCTAGTAACACCATAGCAACCACCCAGAATACCCTAGCAACCGCCTAGCAACGCCCTAGCAACAACCCAGAATACCCTAGCAACCACCTAGCAACGCCCTAGCAACCACCCAGAATACCCTAGCAACCTCCCAGAACACCCTAGCAACCGCCTAGCAACGCCCTAGCAACCACCCATAACACCCTAGCAACAACCTAGCAACCACCCAGAACACCATAGCAACCACCCAGAAAACCCTAGCAACCGCCTAGCAACACCATAGCAACCACCCATAACACCCTAGCAACCACCTGAACACAAAGCCATATCTCAGCACCAGAACATCGTACAGACATGTTTGTTGGCTCATACGCAATCATGTTCCACAACCTAGCAACCGAGTGGTGAGTTTTGCCACTGCAAGCACCATTCAAATTTTCTTCTGGAAATGTACATTCTAGTTTTGTATTAATTCGTGTACTTCTGTATTTAACTTGTTTTATTGTCTGTGGCGCTTTGGGTTTTAGAAAAGCAGATTATAAATAAAATGTAGGGTGAATACTGGTAAAGTGGGACAATGGGTAAAGTGGGACAGTTAAGCTTAATCATTTCTATCTTTACATGGATATATTTTTATTACTAAAAATCAACACTGAGCTCATCATTAGCAAGTATGTGATATAAAAAAAAGATTATGTGGCTATGACATCATTTCCGGTGTGTGGCACATCATATTTAACAACCTTGCAGTGAACCGTGATGGTAAGTAAAATGACATAGCATTCTGAGTTAAATACTGTTAAGGTTATAAAAATTAAAAAAACTCATGGATCATTTGTAATTGTTATATATTTTGTTATAGGATGTAATGGAGAATCAGAATTTTTAAAAATCACATTCATATTAATCTTCTCGGGGGGGTTTTATGCGATTTTGACACTGTCCCAGTTTGCCAATAGCATATTGTTAAACTGGGACTGGGTATTACTGGCAAACTGGGACAGCCATTCAAGTCATTCTAATGGAGGAATTGAGTTCCCTTTTTATAGGTCCCTCATAAATTTAGTTAGTTAGCTAGATATTTCAACAAAGACTGACTTAAACTACTTATATTGAGCTTGCTTGCGATGCTAATGCAGGCACAGTCCAGACTGCCCAAGCTGGCTTCAGGGGGACTGGGATGAACCAAGTAACTCCCATGCCTATACACCCCAATGTGTATGAGCCAAGTCTGACCACCGAAAGGCCACTGGACCCTGAAGGAAGCGCACAGAAACATGAAAATCTAAATAAATTAAACCCAATATAAAATGTTGTGGGTAGACGAGGGAGGGGGTGGGTTGAATCTGCTGTACCTTCACCCCTTCTTAAAAAAAGTGATGTTTATATTATTGTTGTTTATATTGTTGTTTATATTGTTATTGTGTATTTCATTTATAAGGCCTACAATTAAAAAACAATTGAATGCGTTTTAGGTGTCCCAGTTTGCCAATAAAGTTGTCCCAGTTTGACAGTTGCACCTTGAAAAATGTGGTTTGGGGTCATTGTGTGTTTGAGGAAGAGTCATCCATCCTGTGTTTAATGTTTCTTTCTTTTCTATTGTGTTTAGTATAGTACAGCTCTTAAGCTATTTAGAATAGTATCATATGAGCGGCTAAGACATTTGGATCATAATAAAAAAGTATGCAGAATATAAATAATCAGAAAGTGTCCCACTTTACCAGTATTCACCCTATTATTATTATTATTATTACAAATATTAAAGCGAAAAGTGTTACAATGGTTTCTAGAACTATACACAGTTAGAAGCAGGGGCGGAGCGGGGGGGGGGGGGGGGCTAATGGGGCTTAAGCCCCGAATGTTTTGTCAAAAGCCCCGAATCTTTTAGGTTTTTTAAAATGATTTCAACTTTGTTTAATTTCCTCTCAGTCTTTCTGACTGGAGCGGCAAAAAAATCAAACAAAAGCTCTACCACCGTGCATGGTGGCGGAAGGTAATGCATTGCATCGCGCATCACTCAGCTTGTATGCCAACTGCCAATAAATACTAATGAAGAAGAATATAAATCATCTTCTTCATCGTTGTCATCAGGGGCTTGTCGTTGGCGGGCTGTTGTATGTTTCACCAAAATCATTGTGATTTTTCTCAAGAGATGTTTTGAGCATTTTACTTCAGACACCGGATTATCAGCAAACTGCCAAGAGAACGGCTAGCTGGCTAATACGGTACTCAAAATAAACTAGCAATCTATTCAGTCAGCATATTTGTGTTTGATCTGTGTGAATTAGACAACTTAATTTGTATATTTTTCTATACAAGGCAATGTTAGGTAAATTGCCGGCATATCTATGTAATCTTCTTAAGAAGAATTCTAGCAGTTCTCTTACGAGAGGTTCTCTCGTATTGCGTAAGCTAGCTTACGCTACGGGAAAGATTCCATCTTTCTGAGAAATTGAAGCCAAAAATTATCCTATAATTTTGTATCCATTGTCAACGCAGTTCAGCTGCAGCAGACCATGAGAAGGCTAGCTAGCCGCTCATTGGTTCGCTCACGGAGAACTGCTTAAGCCTATGAGGGAGCGCGGATGAACCCGCGACCAATGAGAGTCTGACTCGCTCTCATTACGTCACCGCCCCCGAAGCGGGCGTGGACGAGGCTATAAATACCCCGAAATAGGCTGAATAATCTGATTTTTCATCCTTCAGCGACGCACCTGCATCTGCTGATTCTGAGAGAGAAGCCGCCGTCATCGAAAAGGCACCTTCTAGCGAGCGTTTGGGAGACTGAGGAAGCCGGCCGTCTTCGCCACCTTCAGCCGTCCTGTGAGCTAGCGCCATCCGACGGAGTGTATCCTTTACTCAGAGTTTAAAATCCTATTGTATCTAAAAGAGCGAGCGTCTTTTTAAAGATGTCTCGGAATTCCTGCGGCTCCTGCCGCGCTCCTCTCGAGGCTGGAGACCGCCATGTCATCTGCGCCTTCTGCCTCGGACCGGAGCACACTGAAGTCGCCCTCGCTGACGGCGGCTGCGACTTCTGCGATACTATGCCTATGTTGACCCTGCGGGCTCGACTGTTGGCTGCTAAAAGCGCTCCCAAGCCACCTCTGTCTGCGCCGCGGAAGAAGAAACGCCGCGCTCAGAGGCCGCCGGAGCCCCAGCAAGAAGCGTTCATTCCGCCGGAGCCTGTAGCCTCCCGCTCTCCCTCTCCGCCGCTTCCGGACGAACAGTTGCCGCCGAGTGGCCGCTCTGTTGCCTCCGATGACGCCGCGGACATCAAGGACTCATGTTCGCTTCTCGCTTCCGACAGTGAGGATTGGTCCGGTTCTCAGGTCTCTTCGAACCGCGAATCCTCCAGGACTCGCGCTGGCATTGAAGAGGAACTAATGCGCCTCCTCACGCAGGCCGTCGAGCGCCTCGGTCTCGAGTGGTCTCCTCCCCCCGAGCAGACCATCAACCGCATGGACGGCAGCTATTTCCGCCAGCACTCGACTCCCGCTGCCAAACGGGCTGCGCCCTTCCTGCCCGAGCTGCACGCTGAGCTCTCAAAGTCTTGGAATGCCCCGCTCTCTGCCAGGTCTAGCTCTGATTCTTCCACCCCGCTCCGCGTTGTGGACGGAGCCGCAGAGAAGGGCTACCTCACCATCCCGCCGGTTGAACACTTGGTCGCCGCACACTTATGCCCGCCCTCTGCTAGATGGCGCTCATCACCTGTGCTTCCCTCGAAAGCCTGCAGAGCGACTTCAAGTTTTCACGGCCGCGCATACTCAGCCGCCGGCCAGGCGGCGTCTGCACTCCACTCGATGTCCGTGCTGCAAATCCTGCAAGGCGATTTGCTGCGTGAGTGGGATGAGAGCGGTAAGAACCCCCCGTCAGTCGCGGATTTGAGGAGCGCCACGGACCTTGCCCTTCGCGCTACAAAGTCTGCTGCTCTAGCCTTGGGGAAATGCATGGCCGCCATCTGCGTGTCTGAGAGACACCTATGGCTCACTCTCGCCGACATGGGAGATTCCGAGCGCGCCGCCTTTCTCAACGCCCCGCTCTCTCCAGCCGGCCTCTTCGGATCTGCTGTCACGGGTATCGTCGACCGCTTCTCCGAAGTACAGAAAGCTTCGCAGGCCATGAACCTTTTCCTGCCTCGTCGCGCTAGCTCCTCTGCAGGCCGCCCACGTGATCAGCCTCCTGCACGAGCCCCCCCCAGCGCACAGCTCAGCACAACCAGACTGCTCAGCGACGCCAGGGCGGCCGCCCGCGTTCCCGCTCTGACAGCAGCCACAGGCCGCCGCCTCCTCGGGGGCCTCGGCCTAGAATCACGCTGAAACCTGAGCAACCAAAGTCTGCCTAGCACAGCTGAGAAGAAAAAAACGGCGCTCTCCCGCTGCGGCCGGACCGCCGTCAAAGATCTGCCCTCTGTTAGTCCCCGCCCAGGCGGTTACTACAGCAGTGTTTTCTGCCATAACCAAGCCGGTCTCCCTTCCCGCTTGCATGAGCACAAACGCCGTTTTCACGGCGACCCAGAGAAATCTCAAAAAGAGCATAAAAGCCTCTTGTGTACGAAATGTGCCCGCAACACTGTGTTCACTCATACACAAAAGCACTCCAGTTCCCCTGTCTCACACAGAGTCCACTCTCATAAAACGGGCCAAGCCCGCTCGAGTCCCAGAGTACATAAGCGCGCCCACAAGCCCGTGTGCGCGTCCCACCTCTGTTCACTCTGTTACAGGGCCCTTAAGCTCCTCTCCAAGTGTAAGTCCCGCTGTTATAAGCACTATCAGCGCGCTCACGCAGCCCGCGAAGTATTCTGCGATACTATGCCTATGTTGACCCTGCGGGCTCGACTGTTGGCTGCTAAAAGCGCTCCCAAGCCACCTCTGTCTGCGCCGCGGAAGAAGAAACGCCGCGCTCAGAGGCCGCCGGAGCCCCAGCAAGAAGCGTTCATTCCGCCGGAGCCTGTAGCCTCCCGCTCTCCCTCTCCGCCGTTTCCGGACGAACAGTTGCCGCCGAGTGGCCGCTCTGTTGCCTCCGATGACGCCGCGGACATCAAGGACTCATGTTCGCTTCTCGCTTCCGACAGTGAGGATTGGTCCGGTTCTCAGGTCTTGTAAGCGCGCCCACAAGCCCGTGTGCGCGTCCCACCTCTGTTCACTCTGTTACAGGGCCCTTAAGCTCCTCTCCAAGTGTAAGTCCGCTGTTATAAGCACTATCAGCGCGCTCACGCAGCCCGCGAAGTGCGGCAATGGGGACCATGTAGCTATTCACCCCCTAGCGTCACGCTTCAAAGCGTGGGAAGCTATTCCGGGAATCTCCCAGTGGGTGTTAAACACAATAAAGCTAGGCTATCGCTTACAGTTTCGTCGCCGCCCTCCTCGCTTCCGAGCGCGGCTAGAAACTACGGTGAACCCAGAAGCAGTGTCACTGCTCCGTTCAGAGATAGCAAGTCTGTTGTGCAAGAAGGCTATAGAGAGGATGCCTCTGGCTATGAGCGAGTCGGGGTTCTACGGCCGTTATTTTCTTGTTCCCAAGAAAGACGGCGGTCTCAGACCAATATTAGACCTCAGATATTTGAACAAAGCCCTCATAAAGAGACCGTTCAAAATGCTCACTATCAGAAAACTCCTCGCGCATGTGCGCCAGGGGGACTGGCTCATATCACTAGATCTGAAGGATGCATACTTCCAGATCCAGATAAATCCCCTTCACAGGCCATTCTTACGTTTCGCCTTCGAAGGCCAGGTTTATCAATACACCGTCCTACCGTTCGGCCTATCCTTGGCACCCCGTACGTTCACGAAGTGCATGGATACGGCGCTCGCCCCCCTGCGGAGTCAGGGGCTGCGAATTCTGAACTACTTGGACGACTGGCTGATTCTGGCACAGTCTCAGGAAGAGTTACTGTCTCATCGTACAGTTCTCCTCGACCATCTGAAAGCTTTGGGCCTCTCTGTCAACTCAGGACTTTTTCCAAGATGGCGGCGCGCACAGACGCAGCGGCTCTAAGCTCTTTCGACTGGTGGATTGTTTTCATGATGGTGTTGTTGTTGCTGGGTACTTTTTCGCACACACCATTGGACTGAGGCTCTTCAGTACAGTCGTGCTGAACTTCTCGATCTCAGGACTGGGGACACATATCATGTAACAGCAGATTTTCTTATCCCCCCCGAGATCGCTACATCACCTCTCGGATCACTCGCAACAGCGAGACGGAGGAGGAGACGCTGCGAGCGGCGGCAGAAGAGAGGCAAGAGGGCTGGCTTGTTAGCCAGATTAAAGGCTAACCCATTTAAGCCATCGCTCCCTACCATCTTCCTCTCGAATGCTAGATCAATCAGCAATAAGATGGACGAGATTCGTTTAAGACTGACAACGCAGAGGAATATAGCCAACTGTTGCAGTATGATTTTCACGGAGACCTGGCTGGATTACACCGTCCCGGACGCGGCTATCGAGTTAGCCGGCCTCACTGTCCATCGAGCCGACAGAACAGCTGATTCGGGTAAGAAGATCGGGGGAGGATTGTGTATTTACATTAATAATTCATGGTGCACGAACACGACTGTAGTTAAAAGTCTCTGCTGCCCTGATGTAGAGTTTATGCTGCTTAAATGCAGGCCGTTTTATCTACCAAGAGAATTCTCTATTGTGTATATATGTGCTGTGTATATTCCCCCAGATGCTAATGCTAAACAGGCTCTAGCACAGCTACACGACAATATTAATAACAGCCTGGCTGCACATCCTGATAGTGTCTTTATAGCAGCGGGGGATTTCAATCATGCTGACTTAAAGACTGTATTACATAAATTCCATCATAATGTGAATTGTGCAACCAGAGGAGATAAAACACTAGATCAGGTGTATACCAATGTAGCTAAGGCTTACAAAGTCAAGGCATATCCTCATTTGGGTTTGAGTGATCATATTTCACTTATGCTTCACCCCCTGTACACTCCCATCATCAAGTCTGCTGGGCCCGAGGTGAAACTCGTTAGAATATGGCCCAAAAACGCAGTCTCTGAGCTACAGGACTGTTTCTATCACACAGACTGGGATGTTTTTAGAGACCAGGAATTATCAACACGTCAGGCCCTTGATGAGTATACTGGCACAGTTATGGACTATATCAATTTCTGTGTAGACAGGGTTACTTTCTGGAAAACAATCTATATCTTTCCTAATCAAAAGCCATGGATGACACGAGAGGTGCGACTGTTGATTAAAGACAGGGATGCAGCCTATTGGTCTGGTGACAGTAGGGCCTACAGCACAGCCAGGAGGGCTCTAAGAAGGGGCATCAAGTCTGCTAAGCAAATTTATAAAAGGAAGATTGAAGCTCATTTCAACACCTTCACTGACTCACGGCAGGTGTGGGAAGGAATAAGGGCACTTTCGGATTATAAGGGAACAACATCAGCCTTGGGGAGTGGTTCGTCTACGGTGGCGGCAGAATTAAATCAATTCTATGCACGATTTGATAGGGAGAACAAGGATGCTTTGTGCCCCCACTTGCCCTCCCACGACGATACGTCACCAGTCCTGAGCCTTCATGAAGTGAGACTGTGCCTAGGTAACATCAATCCTAGGAAGGCATCTGGTCCGGATGGAGTACTGGGACGGGTGCTTAAGGACTGTGCGTCCGAGCTAGCAGAAGTGTTTACCATTATCTTCAACCTCTCGCTGTCCAGGTCATGGGTTCCATCATGTTTTAAAGCAGCAACAATTATCCCTGTCCCTAAACAAGCCAATGTCACATGCCTGAATGACTATAGGCCTGTTGCACTCACACCTATCCCTGCAAAGTGCCTGGAGCGGCTGGTCATGAAACACTTAAAAAAGGCCATACCACCAGCTTTAGACCGATACCAGTTTGCATATAAGGAAAATAGATCAACGGAGGATGCCATTGCTATGGTTCTTCACCTACTGATGGAACATCTAGAGCACAAAGACACCTATGCACGGCTGCTTTTTATTGACTTTAGTTCAGCCTTTAACACAATACGGTCATATACACTTCTGCTGAAATTGTGTAATCTCGGATTGAACAAGTCACTATGTTACTGGATATTGGATTTTCTGACCAACCGCTCCCAATGTGTGAAAATAGGTGAGCACGTTTCTAACACCATATACATCAACACTGGTGCACCTCAAGGCTGCGTGCTCAGTCCACTACTTTACACATTTTACACACATGACTGTTCCGCTTCTTTTCCCACTAATCATGTCATTAAATTTGCTGACGACACAACTGTGCTCGGCCTCATTACAGCCAGCAATGAGAAGGCATACAGAGCGGAGATCGAACTGCTAACAGAGTGGTGCAAAAACCATAACCTGATACTGAACATCAAAAAGACAAAAGAAATCATAGTTGACTTTCGCAAATCAAACAATCTAGGTCACTCATCCCTCAACATCAATGGAGAGGTAGTCGAGAGGGTGAAACACTTTAAATTTCTAGGTGTTACTATGTCGGAGGATCTGTCCTGGGGCAGTAGCATTAGTACAGCGGTAGGGAAGGCCCAGCAGCGGCTCTTTTACCTGAGGAAGCTGAGAAGAGTGAAACTCCCCCAGAGGCTTATGATAAATTTTTACAACTGTGCAATTCTAAGTGTGCTGACCTATGGGCTGTTGGTGTGGTTTTCTAGCTGCACCACAGCTGAACGACAGTTGATTCAGAAGGTGGTGAAAACTGCAGGCAAAATCATCGGGACTACCCTCCCGGAGATCTCATCTGTGTACACCTCCCGCTGTCTGCGTAAAGCACACAACATCATAAGAGACCGGTTCCATCCAGCACACGGCTTGTTCCGCCTGCTGCCGTCGGGCAGGAGGTACAGGTCTCTTCCAGCCAGAACCGCTAGAATGGCCAACTGCCTCTACCCTCAGGCAGTTAGACTGCTGAATGAGCATCAATCCTAACTACCTCCCTCTCCAACCTAATTTACTCATCTAACACTATTTAACATTACCCAACAACTGCAATAGTTGTGAACTGGACTCTGCATTGTTGCAGCATACATAATTTACATCTCTACTGATGGGTGCTATTATGGACTTACTATTCTACAATTGCAATAATTGTAACTGGACTTTGCAGCTCTATAAGTGATTACACTTGATATCCCTTTTTTCTTGGCTGTTGTCTGTTGCGGGGCCCTGTAAACAAACTGTTTTTATTGGTGATCTTTTGCACTTTATGGAAAAAAACCATCGTCGATTGTTGCTCTGATGTAATTTCGTTGTACTTGCAATGACAATAAATGATAATAATAATAATAATAATACTACAACCCAGTCAGACTATCTCCTTCTTGGGTATAGAGCTGGACTCGGTCACGATGACGGCGCGTCTATCGACGCAGCGCGCGCACCGTGTGCAGCGCCTCGCCGCATCTTTTCAGATGAACAGACTCACGCCTTTGAAAACTTTTCAGAGAGCGTTGGGTTGTATGGCCTCAGCCTCTGCGGTGCTCCAGCTGGGGTTACTGCGCATGCGCCCGCTTCAGCTCTGGTTGAAGAGCCGTGTGTCTCACCGAGCGTGGACCTCGGGCCACCAGCTGATAAGGGTAACGCAGACCTGTATTACAGCTCTGCAGCCATGGTTAGTGGCAGAATGGTTTCAGCGCGGCGTCTCCATGGGGACTGTTTCATGCCGAAAAGTCATCTCGACAGACGCCTCCAACACGGGGTGGGGGGCGGTCTGCGAGGGTTCACCGGCCTTCGGCCCCTGGTCAGCTCAAGAGAGCCTCCTACACATAAACTGTTTGGAGATGTTGGCGGTCGAGAACGCGCTCAGGCGGTTTCTCCCGCGCATTCAGGGCCATCATGTGCTGATCCGTTCGGACAATATGGCCGTGGTCTCCTATCTAAACCGTCAGGGCGGAGTCAGATCCAGGAATCTTTTCCGGCTGACAGAGCGCATTCTAGTTTGGTCTCAGTGTCACCTGCTCTCGCTCAGAGCGACGCACGTGCCGGGACAGCTGAACGACGGTCCAGACAGCCTGTCCAGGAACCCCATTCCCCCCGGGGAATGGTCCCTGCATCCTCTTACAGTCCAGAAACTGTGGCGTCTATTCGGCAGAGCAGAGGTGGACCTCTTCGCCTCGGCGGAGAACACCCACTGCCCAATATTTTTCTCAAGGAGCGAGGACGCGCTAGCCCAAACCTGGCCCAGCCGCCCGCTTTATGCCTTCCCTCCGGTCTCTCTGTTACCACAGGTGCTTCAGAGAATCAGAGAAGCGCAGCACTCGGTGCTCCTCATAGCCCCGCACTGGGAGGGTCAGACTTGGTTTCCGGAGCTCACGCAGCTGTCACAGACAGCGCCGTGGCCCATTCCAGTCAGAGCAGATCTCCTCTCCCAAGCTCGCGGCTCGATCTGGCATCCCCACCCAGAGCGCTGGGCGCTTCACGCGTGGGTGATCAACAACTACCTGTTGCTTTGCCAGAGGGAGTGTTAAACACGATCATACAGGCTAGAGCGGCTTCTACCAGAAGGCTCTATGCGTCAAAATGGTCTGTGTTCTCAAAGTGGTGCACAGATAAGGGTCTGGACCCACGGTTATGCGAGGTTCCCTCCTTGCTAAATTTTCTCCAAGAGATGCTGGACAAGGGCAGATCCCCGTCCACTCTTAAGGTATATGTGGCAGCCGTCGCGGCGTTTGCTGAACCCCGACGCGGCCAGTCACTGGGCAAAGACGGGCTGGTAGTCCGCTTCCTCAGGGGAGCTAGAAGGATGAACCCCCCCGCGCCCCCTTCGGTGCCGATTTGGGACCTTTCCATAGTTCTTGATGCTATGAAAGCTCCCCCATTCGAACCGCTAAGCACCGTGGACCTAAAGTACCTGTCGCTAAAGACCGTTTTTCTACTCGCGCTCGCGTCAGTAAAACGGGTGGGAGACCTGCACGCGCTGTCTACCAGCGCGTCCTGTCTTGAGTTTGGACCTAATGACTCCTTAGTCGTTCTCAAACCTAGGCATGGCTATGTTCCCAAGGCGATTGGCACCCCGTTCAGGGCACAAGTTATATCCCTATCGGCTCTGCCTGCTTCCGATAGCGAATCAGATTCTAATCTCCTATGCCCGGTCAGGGCTCTGAGATTATATGTCACTCGCACAGCTCCGGTCAGACGATCCGAGCAGCTTTTTGTTTCGTTCGGCGGGCGCACCAAGGGGTTGGCCGCCTCGAAACAGTCCCTATCCAGATGGATTGTTGATGCCATTGCAGCAGCATACGCATCGAAAGACCTGCCATGCCCTCTGGGCATCAGGGCTCATTCCACTAGAGGCATGGCCTCATCGTGGGCATGGTCCAGCGGGATTTCCATTCACGACATTTGCGTGGCAGCGGGATGGGCTTCCCCCTCCACCTTTGTCAGATTTTACAATCTGGAAGTACCCGCCTTGCAGGCTAAATTACTAGCAGTCTAGTATGTTTCACCTCTTCTGGTTGAGCTGCACTATAGGAGGTTAATTCACACAGACCGAGTTCGCTCTGTCCCTCTCTTTTATGTGCTTATGTACTACACAATCACCGGCCCGCTCCGCTGGCCGTTTGTCACAGATACATATATTCATTCCCACTTACGGTGTTCCCCGGGATGCCCCGCGGGACTAATAGTGGATGCTTAGCACGCACGGCGTTGACCAGGGGTTCCCGTAGCGTAAGCTAGCTTACGCAATACGAGAGAACCTCTCGTAAGAGAACGAATCGGTTACCTAACGTAACCTCGGTTCTCTCTAGATGAGGGAACGAGTATTGCGTTCCTGGCCGTGCTTGTGCTACTGGCGATGTTCGCTTCAGAATTGAAAAAAACAGATTATTCAGCCTATTTCGGGGTATTTATAGCCTCGTCCACGCCCGCTTCGGGGGCGGTGACGTAATGAGAGCGAGTCAGACTCTCATTGGTCGCGGGTTCATCCGCGCTCCCTCATAGGCTTAAGCAGTTCTCCGTGAGCGAACCAATGAGCGGCTAGCTAGCCTTCTCATGGTCTGCTGCAGCTGAACTGCATTGACAATGGATACAAAATTATAGGATAATTTTTGGCTTCAATTTCTCAGAAAGATGGAATCTTTCCCGTAGCGTAAGCTAGCTTACGCAATACTCGTTCCCTCATCTAGAGAGAACCGAGGTTACGTTAGGTAACCGATTCGTTTTCATCTCCGTTCCACCAAGTGGCTTTCTTACCAGGTTCCAAGGGTTTTTTTCTGAGCTGGGGAAAAAAGCTTTCTCTTACTATGCGCCATGGTCTTGGAATATTTTGCAAAACTTGTTACATCTAAATGATTTAGTACCATTAAATGAATTTAAGACCATGTTAAAATGCCATATAACTCAAAAATGTAACCGCCATTTGTGACCTGTTCCTTTATATGATGCTTGTTTGTTTGTTTTGACTATGTTGTATTTGTATTTAAATTGAAACTGGTGTGCCGTCTTGGCCAGGTCTCCCTCGAAAAAGAGATTCTGTCTCAAGGGACTTCCTGGTTAAATAAAGGTTAAATAAAAATAAAAAAGTGGCACATTGTATGGGTCACTATAATATAAAAAGGTAATACAATGTGTAATCAAGTGATGACTGATTAACAGTAATGTAAACGCTAAATCTTCTACAACAATGCAAAGTATATGCTCTTAACCTTACAGTTTTTCACATTTCATATAATACTCAATTTATCAATTTCTTTGCACAAAACTCTCCAGAAAGTGCCATTTAATGGTTTATTTTTCAAAAAAAATTCACGGGGGGCATACCCCCGTACCCCCCTAGGGACAGCACCATTAATGTTTGCAGCGCAGTATTTGTCTGGAAGGGCAACGAGCGGTTATTTTCTCTCGTTGAGAAATATAAGGATTCCGCAGAAATGGAGTTTAATTTATTAGGGCTTTCCTCAAGTGGATTTGACTGACGGCGCTCTGAAAAGCGAACTGACATATGCACTGAATTAGAGACAGTAGAAGTGAGTGGGTCCAACAGCATTGGTCTTAAAAAGTGAGTGGATCTTGTCTTGTCCCACACATTTACAATGCTTGCGACGCACATGGGTTAAAGTCAGTTTCATACGCCACACTTGATCAAAATGCCACGTTACTCGACACAGCTTCCCAAAACGTTCGTGTTTTTCAAGAGCACGAAATTTTCTTCATAAACAACAAAAAACAATATTATTAAACATTGCTGCATTAGCATTAGATACCTTTTATCCGATCCAAATCTTCATCCCTGGTATTAAATGACGGTCTTTGACAACAAGCAGTAAACAGTTCACTTCCGGTCCATCAGCAGCTGTTGCTTAAAGTCTCTAAAGTATTCCACGCTGTGAACTTTGTGTGGAGACACGAAAGTATGTGAAAACGACAATAATAGAAACTTGTGTTAGATGTGTTGGATAGAAAAAAAAAGTCACCCAAACAAAGCAGAACAGAGACAGACGTCTTTACATCCCAGAGCATTTTTTATTAATTTATAAAGATGGATTTATGCTTGAAGATCATCGATTCTTTTCCAAATAAGACTTGTGTCAGTGAATATCCCTGTACACCAGACAAAGCAGACACTGTAGAAAGTGCTCCCCTTTGGCACATGGACTCTCCCAGTCACCCCCGTCATTCAGCGAGAAATGGACTATTCCGAACTGTCCACCGGAGTTCGCGAAGTGACAGGAGGAGAGTAGATGGACAATAAATGGAAAAGGAGATCGGCTAAATATTGTATATAGTTTAGAGTGAAATATAGTGTATTAGCCCAAATCAGAGGAGTTTATCGATTGTGCGTGTGCGTGCATCACACTGTAAGTAAGCACATAACTGTTGAACATTCTCAGCTAAGCTAATCCGCCCGTATCCGTGTTTACATTTAAGACTGTTTACTTAATTATATCCTACTGCTGTGACATTACCGCAATTCCATGTATATTTATTTCAGTTGTTGACAGTAATAGTTATATTTATTCATTATAATCACCAATGCACGGTTGTATCTGAGGGCGCGCGCATGCGCTCATAGTTGTTTACATCTCGGTTCGACCGCGCATGCATCAGTAGCCATGCTCGCATGCACCGCTCGTGCACAGCTCGTGTACAGCATTAGCGCACACACATCCATCCCAACCTTTTCAAGTATATTAGCATATAGATTGTATTGTGTTATATTTCACAGAGATTCGTCAGTATTTTACCAAATAAGCTTTATTGATATTGTTTGTGTTTTATATATGTTTATATATCTGTATTTTGTATTAACAGAACCACACATCTATGCACCTTTAATAAACCAACGATTTGGAACATAACCTGAGTGAGACATCATTGTTCTGACCGGACAAACTGTAGCCTTCTGCCAACCTGAACCAGCAATTAGAGTAAATACTCACAAGATTTTTCATGGTCCTTCGAGCCGGATTGTTGAATTGCTACAGAGATGTCTCAACCCGAGAGAAAAGAGCCTGTCGTGCGCCCACGAAGACAGATCAACCCACCAACTCATTTAGTGGATTACGAGCTTGGTGAGCCATTGCCACATCGACAGCCACTCCCAGAATTCAGCCATAGCAGAGTCCAGTCACCAAGTATGGTAGGACAGACCCGATCGACTTCTCCTGTCAGTCAAGAGTTAGATCATGATAAGTGGACACTGAGAGATGAATGGCAAAGTGAAAGATCCGATGGGCGAGGAGAAGAGGAAGTAGAGCTTACAGCCATTCTGCAGGTGATGAAACGCGAGAACACAGACTTGCGACTACAAACCAGCCAGCTTCCAGAGATTATTTCCGCATTACAGGAGATGCGACAACAGAATGCCATGTTACATCAGGAACTTCAAAGTCTTAAGGCAGAAAGGGGAGCCCCCTCCAGGCCAGTGACTTCACCAGTGCTATCTCCAGGTCCCTTTCCTCCAGTGGTGAGCCCTGAGACTCCACCACGGTTCCGTCCTACTCCAGCCCCACGGACAAACCCCCCAACGCCACTTACGGCCATGAGAGAACGGTGCCCAGCTACAATGGATGAGCGACTTGGATTAGCTGAGGATTTCAGAAACATGGACATTTCGTCAATACATGACAGAGCACTACCACAAGTGCGTTACAGCGACCCACCTCAACCCAGGTACTCTCGTTCCTCCCAACACATTCCAGCTCATCAGTCAGAGTTTGAGACCACAGCATATGAGCGTGTGCCACCTCCGCATCCAGGTCACAGACAGGCGTATTATCAGCCTTCTTCAATGCAGGAGAAAATGTACCGAGGCCCTGCTCCAACCATTCCCTTCCTAACATCCCCTGATCCTAGAGAGTTCTCTCGACTGAGAATAGCATTGGAGAACATTTTGCCTGAGGATGCAACAGAGCGATTCAAGTATCAGATCCTCACGGACCATCTTAAGTTGGAGGAAGCCCTACTTGTGGCAGACTCATACAGTAACTCAAGCTTTCCCTTCACGAACACCATGAGAGCCCTCAATAAAATGTATGGCCAGCCACATCAGCTAGCCTTACAACGCATTGCAGAACTGATGGATGGACCAAACATTCGCAGTGGAGATGTGAAAACTTTTCGCATGTTCGGACTCCAAGTGCGTTCCCTTGTCAGTATGTTGGAACAGCTGGGTCAGAAAGGAAATGTTGAGTTGGAGTGTGGATCACATGTGTCTAGACTGATGAGCAAACTGCCACATGATCTCAGGTCCGGTTTCAAGAGGTATACACATCCACTTCATGTCACTATCCCCACATTATTGGACTTTGCGGACTGGCTTGAGTATGAGCTACAAGTTCAGGATGACCACACTGACTATACCAGTCAGTCCAGACCAACAGTGCCGAGGAGGGAGCTGAGAAGAGATTCTAGGCAGCCCCGCAAACCCACTACCATCCTCCTTGGTACAGAGAAACCGAAGGCCAGCCCAGCATCACCATTTTATCCACCCAAACCAACTGCTACTAAGAGAGAAGGGGTGAATGTTTACTGTCCATACTGCGACAACAACAGACATTTCCTGAGCAGCTGTGAGAACTTTAAGTTACTCAACAAAGAGCAGAAGGTGAATTGGATTAAAGGCCAAAATAGATGCTGGCGCTGTGGGCGTGGTCATCATGCTGCCAATTGCACACTGAAAGCCCTCTGTCCATCTTGTAACAGAAAGCACTTGCTGGCCTTACATGATGTGAATGACCAGAGCAGAGCCACAGAAGAATCGGTTCCAGCCAGTGCAGTCTTGTATGTGGATCGTCCAACCTGTGACAATAAAATTCTGCTGAAGGTGGCTAAAGTTCTGCTCCGAAATGGCAACAAATCCATGGAGGCGTATGCAATCCTCGATGATGGGTCAGAGCGGACTATTATTCTGCATGAAGCTGTGCAGAGGTTGAATCTGAAGGGACAGCCAGAGGACTTGGTTCTTCGTACAGTCAGGCAAGATACACAGACCCTACACGGGGCGGCTGTGACCTTTACTGTGTCTTCAGTGGATAACCCTCGTAAGGCTTTCAGGATACAGAGCGCATTCACAGCCAATAGCCTGGGTCTAGCAGAGCACACGCATCCCGTCAAGGTACTCCAGAAGAAGTACAAGCACCTTGCAGGCCTGCCACTACAGCACCTTTACAAAGTGAAACCAGTAGTTCTCATTGGTTCTGACTGCCCTCACCTCATCACACCCATAGAACCAGTTAGACTGGGTCCACCTGGTGGTCCTGCTGCTGTGAGAACACGCCTAGGATGGACACTACAGGGACCAGCACAAGAACTATCCAGCAGACTTTCCCCACAGCAATGTCTTTTCACCAGCTTACGGCCCACTAACGACCTTTATGCGAATGTGGAGAAACTGTGGAAAATGGACATTCTGCCATATCGAAACGAGAAGGTACTGACAAGGTCTAGACAAGATCAAGAGTCCATCCAACTTCTCCAGGACAAAACCGCAAGAGTGGAAGTTAACAAAATCCAGCGCTATGCGACCCCTCTTCTACGTGCCAAAGATATGCCAGGTCTACATGCACCCAAAGAAGCTGTCCTGCCACAATTAAGGGGAATAGAGAATCGTCTGAACAAGAATCCTGATCAAGCGGCGGCCTACCAAGAGGAGATAGTCAGGTTACAGCAAGCTGGCTACATCACGAAACTCACTCCTGAGCAGGTGGACTGTTCCAAAGAGAGTTGGTACATTCCACATCATTTGGTGGAGCATAATGGAAAGAAAAGGGTTGTTTTCAACTGTTCGTTTGCTTACCAAGGCCACAACCTGAACGAGTACTTGCTCCCTGGTCCAACACTCAGTCCTTCTCTTCTGTCCGTTCTTCTGCGATTCAGAGAACATTCCATCGCCATTAGTAGTGACATTCGTGGGATGTTCCACCAGGTACGCCTTTTGCCTGAGGACAAACCACTACTGAGATTCATTTGGAGAAATCTTCAGAAAGACAAGGCACCAGATGTGTATGAATGGCAAGTACTTCCATTCGGAACAACGTGCAGTCCGTGCTGCGCAACATACGCGTTGCAGAAGCACGTCCTGGATCACAGTGAGTCTGAAGACACACAGTTCTCAGTAGAGAAATCTTTCTATGTCGACAACTGCCTTCAGAGCTTCACCTCAAGTGAGACCGCGAAAGGTCTTGTAGACAGACTCCGCAGTCTCTTAAGTTCCGGAGGCTTCGACCTAAGACAGTGGGCGAGCAATGATCCATCAGTCATCAGCCACCTGCCAGCGGATGCTCAATCGCAAAGCAGCATCCAGTGGCTCAGCGAAGGTCATCAAGATGCACAAGAGTCAACTCTTGGGTTACACTGGCATTGCTCATCAGACACTCTCACCTATAAGCAGCGGCAGACAGACCACCCACTTCCAACTATGCGGAACATATACAAGATCCTCGCTAGCCAGTATGATCCCATAGGCTATATTGTGCCATTCACAACACGGGCCAAGGTGATCGTACAGAAGTTATGGGACAAGAAAAGAGAGTGGGACGATCCTCGTCTACCGGATAACCTGTTAAACCTGTGGAAAGCATGGGAGAGTGAACTGGATGGTTTACAGCACATTGTTTTGCCGAGAGCTTACTGCAGTAAAGAACTGGATCAGCCTACCAGCATGAGGCAGATCCACATTTTCTGTGACGCTTCAGAGCGAGCCTACGGTTCCGTGGCCTACTTACGTACTGAAAACCTGGAAGGTAGAGTGGAAGTGGCATTTGTAACCGGTAGATCTCGGGTAGCCCCGAAAAAGCAGCAAACCATTCCACGGTTGGAATTATGTGCAGCACTCACAGGGGCACAACTCGCAAAAGTGCTGAAGACAGAGCTAACTTTGCCCATCCACAGTGTTACTCTGTGGTCTGACTCGACAACTGTCCTTACCTGGCTGCTGTCACACTCATGTCGTTTTAAAGTTTTCGTAGGCACCAGAGTGGCAGAAATCCAGGAACTCACGGAGTCTGATAACTGGAGATACGTGCCATCAAAGGAGAACCCTGCAGATGACATCACAAAGGGAAAACTGCTCTGTGACATAGGCCAGGAAAGCAGATGGAATAAAGGGCCAAAATTCCTTAGACAGACAACTGACCACTGGCCAGAGATGCCACCATTTACGAGCATTGATCAGGACAGTGAACTGAGAAAGCCAATCTTCATTGGCCTATCAACCTCCACTCTACCTACACCCGATACACAGGAATACCATACACTTCCAGAGTTACTGAAGGCTTACATCCAGCAAGCCAACGGGGCGGCCACTGATACCCCAACAGCAGATGACTACAAAGAGGCAGAACTTGCAGTACTCCGTCAGAGCCAAACTGACTCATTTTCAGACGAACTGTCCCTCCTCAGAGCAGGTAAATCCTTACCAAAAAATAGTCGCTTGCTGTGCTTAGCCCCAGAATTTGATGAGGACACCAAACTCATACGCGTCGGCGGCCGCCTCCGTCAGATCAGCCAGCTAGAGGAAGACACGATACATCCTATTGTCCTCGACTCGTCTCACCCGACTACCAAGCTGGTAATCAAGGACTACGATAATCGGCTACATCACCCAGGACCAGATAGGGTGTTTGCTGAACTTCGGAGGAAATACTGGGTCATACGGGGACGGGCTGCAGTCAGAAACCACCAACGACAATGTGCAGAGTGTCAGAGATGGCGGGGACAACCACATCCACCAAAAATGGCGGACCTCCCCCCTGCCAGATTGAGGATCCATCAACCTGTATTCTACTCAACAGGTGTGGATTGCTTTGGACCTTACACTATAAAGGTGGGACGCAGGAATGAAAAAAGATGGGGAATCATCTTCAAATGCATGACTTCCCGTGCAGTCCACATTGACATACTCACCAGCATCGACACAGATTCCTTCTTGATGGCTTTACGACGATTCATCTCCAGACGTGGTAAACCCTTCGAGCTTCTGTCAGACCAAGGCACCAACTTTAAAGGAGGAGAAAGAGAACTGAAAGAGTCATTCATCGCCCTTCATCCTGAGCTTCAAGCCCAACTCGCCAGCCAACAAATTAGATTCATCTTTAATCCACCCAGTTCACCCCATTTCGGTGGATGTTGGGAGAGAGAAATTCGTTCTCTAAAGGCTGCACTTCACTTCACCATCGGCAGCCAGACAGTTACAGAAGAAGTGCTGAGAACTGTCTTCATAGAAATAGAAGGAATCCTCAACTCCAAACCCATTGGCTACACTTCTTCAGACGTTGCGGATCCGGATCCAGTAACTCCGAACATCTTGTTGATGGGGCGGCGAGATGCCTCATTACCGCAAGTGGTATACCAAGACTCTGAACTCCTGAGCCGTAAGAGATGGAGACATAGCCAGCTCTTGGCTGACCACTTTTGGAGGCACTTTATTCAGCACTACCTACCCAACCTCCAGATCAGACAGAAATGGAAGACTGAAGAAGCCGATCTGCAGGTCGGTGACACAGTCATGATCGTGGATCAACAACTGCCCCGCGCTCTTTGGCCTGTAGGGAGAGTTGTTCAGGTCTTTCCTGGGTCGGACAAGAGAGTCAGATCTGCGGAAATACAGGTTAACGGCAAAACTTACACTCGACCCGTAGCCAAAATTATTTGTCTGCCCTCTCTTCCCGACTAGCTTTGGATTTAACGTAGTAAAGACACTTAAGTTGGCAAATTCACACTGTGAATTTGGGGGCGGCTGTAGAAAGTGCTCCCCTTTGGCACATGGACTCTCCCAGTCACCCCCGTCATTCAGCGAGAAATGGACTATTCCGAACTGTCCACCGGAGTTCGCGAAGTGACAGGAGGAGAGTAGATGGACAATAAATGGAAAAGGAGATCGGCTAAATATTGTATATAGTTTAGAGTGAAATATAGTGTATTAGCCCAAATCAGAGGAGTTTATCGATTGTGCGTGTGCGTGCATCACACTGTAAGTAAGCACATAACTGTTGAACATTCTCAGCTAAGCTAATCCGCCCGTATCCGTGTTTACATTTAAGACTGTTTACTTAATTATATCCTACTGCTGTGACATTACCGCAATTCCATGTATATTTATTTCAGTTGTTGACAGTAATAGTTATATTTATTCATTATAATCACCAATGCACGGTTGTATCTGAGGGCGCGCGCATGCGCTCATAGTTGTTTACATCTCGGTTCGACCGCGCATGCATCAGTAGCCATGCTCGCATGCACCGCTCGTGCACAGCTCGTGTACAGCATTAGCGCACACACATCCATCCCAACCTTTTCAAGTATATTAGCATATAGATTGTATTGTGTTATATTTCACAGAGATTCGTCAGTATTTTACCAAATAAGCTTTATTGATATTGTTTGTGTTTTATATATGTTTATATATCTGTATTTTGTATTAACAGAACCACACATCTATGCACCTTTAATAAACCAACGATTTGGAACATAACCTGAGTGAGACATCATTGTTCTGACCGGACAAACTGTAGCCTTCTGCCAACCTGAACCAGCAATTAGAGTAAATACTCACAAGATTTTTCAGACACTTTGTTTTTTTCAGTTTGTTTTGAACATGAAAGTGTATTTAAAATAATACATGTTTGTTGTAAATGTCATTTTTTATTATTATATTTTATATATTGAATTGCAAAGGCTGGTATCACTGGGATGGCATAGCAGAACAAACTTTCATTTGTCTGGGATCTAGAAGTTTGTTAATATGTGTGTTTAGATAAGTCTTTTTGCTAATTTTATGTCATAGTAGGCCATGACTTATTGTTTGTGAAAAAAACTTCAACACAGAATCAATTGATCTTTTTGAATCTACTCTTATGATTTACTTATCTTTGATATTTACAGTAAATGTGTAAATTACTATTGTCTATTATTTTAGCTGCTAAATACTTTTCATTATAATGTAAAGTTATGGAAAGCTTGTAGAATTAAACTAAAACTTTTCATTGTAATATACTGCAGGTTTGCTCATTTCACAACTTGACCAATTTAATAGTTCCATCATACCACTATATTAAATCTAATCCTGATTCACAGTGCATCATGAATTTCACTTCAAAATAAAAATCACTTTAGGATTTAAAAAAAAGACTTCGAAATGATTTACCAACTGAGCAAGCATTGACAGAACAATCACAGCAGTGTGTGTGCCTAATTATCCCTATATTAATAATAATAATCCTCATACTTTTGGCAATTATGTCTTCTCCATATACACATTTGTAAATAAAACCCCCAACATTTAACTTTGTGGTTGATCAATTTAACCACTTGTAATAACCACTGGATCGCGACAACTATAACACAGCGCCACAGGAGCTTCTTAGTGTGTGGCGAGCAAACGAGAAAAGAGTCAAGTCAAGTCAAGTCAAGTCAAGTCATCCTCATTTATATAGCGCTTTTAACAATGTAGATTGTTTCAAAGCAGCTTTACAGAGATAAACATATAATTTATGGTAACAGAGAATGGTTTGGTTTTATAGCGGTTCTTGAATAATGTTATTTCCAGCTAAAGTTAGTTTTGATTGATTCACTTCCGTCGAAATGATCATTTGCTATTAAATTAGGGGCCGCTAAGACGACGCCGTTCTCTCTAAATAGACTTTAAATGCGAACCTATGATAAACACTGATGGCGTTCACATGCGCATTAAGAATTTATTCTATAGTTATTTGCGTAGGTTTGTAATTCGCTACAAACCATGCCTAAACAAACTACTTGTCTTGCCTATAAATGTTGACACAGAATTTTATTTTATCAATTCGGCGTAGGGACGCGAAAACCGTATTTTCATAGCGCTTTATCTGTAGAGTGGAATAGGGATCCTCCATAGGGAGAGGCTAGTTGGCACTTCAGCACTGCGTTGTCATCAGGTCCAGGCGAAGGTCCTTCGTAAGATCTGGAAACGGCCTGGATCCGGCAGGCTGCAGGAAAACCTCGGGATAAACAAAGACACTAAATTAGTGTAGATGCCATTCTTCTTATGATGTAACGAGTACATCAGGATTTGAGGGAAGTGTTCCCGGTTCCGGCTGGCCTAATCTATGCAGCCTAACTTTTAATTATAGAAGTCGATAATGTATTATGTGAATGCTAGGTCAAAGAGATGTGTTTTTAGTCTAGCTTTAAACTGACAGACTGTATCTGCTTCCCAGACAATGTTAGGAAGATTGTTCCAAAGTTTTGGTGCTAAATAAGAAAATGATCTACCGCCAGCAGTTGATTTTGATATTCTAGGTATTATGAACTGGCAAAAGATTATCAACTATTATCAAAAGACAAAACATTGACTGCGCCACCCTGGGAATTTCACCCAGGGAATGATTTTACTAGGCACCTCTCACATGCCTGACACCACTTAGACACGTCTACAGCAGACTGATCTCATGAAATGGCGTATGTATGACACGCCAATTCGTATTTCCATTTTTGGCGTGCTATCAACACGCATAATCGCTTTTCAGCGTGTTTATGAACGCCGTTGACTTAACGTTGCATTGCCGTATATATAAATATATGACCTACCTCAACCCTGTCCCTAAACCTACCCGTCACTGGTTAATACCATTTATGAGTCTTTCCCTACCATCCTAGTAAGAAAAATATCGCTCCCCCAGATGTATATCAAAATTTAGCTTTATTTCGATTGGATTTTTAACAGCGTGTACATACACGCGGAATCACTCGGACATAACGGCGTAGATATACACGCATACACGCGGATGGCTCAAAATGCGTATACATAACACGCCACTTGACTTGAAAGTGGCGTGTATGTTTACGCAAAAGTCATGATGTCATGTTGTCTACAGACATACCCGGCCAATAACAGCGCTGGCGTAGGAGCTCTAACGTCCTTTCTATACCCTGATGGCCATGCTCCTGGTGGACCTTAGTTAGCACTTTTTCCTTTAAGGAAACAGGCACCACCACCTGCAAGACCATCTCCGCGCAGTCAGGACTAAACACCAGGCGATACAGGACACCACTCCTCTCCACCAACCTGTCCCACTGTCGGAGCAACGTCAGTTCAGGCCGGGACACCCCTTGACGCTCTTCAAAGTTGGGACGTTGCTCACGTCTTTAGAACACCAAGAACACTACATAACTGGATCAGCCTGCTGGAGGGCACAAATATCAGAAGTTGTGTGAGGCAAGGCCATGATGGCATTTTTAATTGCTTCAGCTTGTGTTCCCTGTAGAGCCTGCTGCAAAGGCTTGGGCAATAATGTACCAGGAAGCATAGGGTCTATATCTGCTGGGCCAGGGGATACTGACGAGATAAAGCATCTGGTTCTTATTACTTCTGCTTGAACGATATTTTACCTCAAAATCAAACGATGCCAACTGGGCTGCCCAACGTTGCTCAGTCGCACCAAGTTTAGCAAATGACAAATGGCTAAGCGGATTGTTGTCAGTAAATACCACGCACTTATGGCCCAGCAGGTATTCCCGAAATTTCTCCGTCATGGCCCACTTAAGTGCCACAAACTCCAGTCTCATAGAGCTGTAGTTCACCATGGTATGCTCTGTAGGCCTCAGACCCTGACTCGCATAAGCTATGGGCCTAATCTTACCATCCTGCTCTTGTGATAACACAGCCCCCAGGCCACCATGACTTGCGTCCACCTTTAAAATAAAAGCAAGTGAAAAGTTGGCATAAGAGAGCACCGGGGAACTTGTGAGCCTGACTTTCAGTGCTTCAAAGCTCCGCAGTCCAGTTTTCAATGACAGCTTGCGCTGTCCCTCTCTTAGACTTTGTGGCCCCCAGATGTGCCACCAGCTTATGTAGAGGGGCCGCCAGCTTAGCGAAACCCTCCACAAAGCGGTGAGAATAACTGGCGAACCCAAGAAATTACTGCAGCTCTGAAACTGTAGCGGAGGGCTGCCAGTTGGCTACCACCTCTACCTTGCTTGGATCTGTGGCAACCCCCTTGCTGGATATCCCATGCCCCAAATAACGCACCTCTTGATGGAAAAAGGCACATTTGGTTAGCTTTGCCTTTAGGTTCTCCCGTTGAAGCTGGTAAAGCACCACTTTCAACCTCTCCAAATGTTGCTGAACTGTGGAGGAGAAAACCACAATGTCGTCAAGATAAAGCAACAAAGACTGGTTTCGTTGATCACCAAACAGCCGTTGCATCAATCTCTGAAAGGTGCCTGGGGCTTTACAAAGATGCAGATGCGGTTCCATTCAAAAAGCCCAAAGGGGGTGCAAAACGCAGTCTTGGGCCGATCTGCCTCAGTAACTGGGACCTGGTTATACCCACTAGCCAGGTCCAAGGTGGAAAACCAGCAATCCAGCGAACACCCGTAAGTGCATCCAAAGATTCCTCGATGCGAGGAAGAGGAAAAGCATCTTTCCAGGTTTTACCGTTGAGCTGCCTATAGTCAACACACATTCTTAGAGTCCCATCCTTCTTCTTAACCAGGACAATGGGGCTGGCGTAAGGACTACTATTCTCCCTGATAAACTGTGCCTCGAGAAGTTGGTGAATATGCTCTTTAACCATTTCATATTCAGACGGAGGAATACGCCTGTAATGCTGCCTGACAGGGACATTGTCTAAAAGAGGGATATCATGGGCAATCAGATTAGTGCAACCAAGGTCTCCATCATGGACAGAAAAGACAGAGCTATATCTCCCCAGAAGGGACTTCACTGGACCCTGCTCTTCAGCAGACAAGGACTACAGGTCCATGGAATCTATCTGCTCCTGCACCGTGAGAACCACAGTCTGAGATACCACTGATACCTCCGTGACTCCCGTTGGCAGGCTAACAACACAAACCTCGTCCAATGTACCTACCACCGTGTGTGGATAAAGCAGTACATCAAGGGTACCTACATTCACAACTGGGACGTAGGCAGTACCCCTTACTACCCGAACCAATGCAGGAGAAGCAAGAAGTCCAGCTGGTAATCCAGACCTCAGAGGTTCAAACAACACAGTATTCTCAGAGTACTACGTGGAACATGTGGTAGGGACAATTTTCATCACGCCCCCAGGAATCCAACAAGCATTTCCGCCTCGCACTCTAACCTTACCTGCCACACCAAGGGAAGGAGGACTGGCCTGCTGGCACCCTTGCAACTCCTTCACAACAGGTTCTGGGCTGTTGGCCACCACAGGTAAGTCAAACATAGCTAAGCCATGCCGACTAAAAAGCTCTCTGTAGCATCTGCAAATAACATTCATTCCCAAAATACCAGGAACCTGAGAAGACACACCCCAGGAGGGTCTTTAACTGCCAGCAGCCCACAACGCTGCATTCATTTACCACAAAGCTCAATGTCAAGCTCCAAGTAGCCAAGGTAGGGAATGGCCAGCCCATTAGTGACAGGACTGAAGCCTCTCTTGACCCCATGGCTCGAATTGCTGGAGAAAGAAATTCTCTGTAACTGTCTAAACCATTGACCCGGTGTCTACCAAGCAGGAAACCTCAACCCCACCCATACGCACATCTAAATGTGGACAAGAGGACATCAGCTCTGAAGTCTCCGCCAGATAATTAAAAACAACTGAACCAATCGCTGCCCCTTCCGAACCGTGGCTCTGCAATTCAGCGGGTACTAGCTTTCCGACGCCAGAGCAGGGCAAGACTGCCTGATAGATGGTGAAGGGGCAGACCGAGGAAGGTGTGCACGAGCAGGGACACATTCTCCTTCGCACTCCCTGGCAAAATGGCCAGGCTGCTGACACCGCCTACATATTATGGGGCCATTATGAAACGAGCGACAGCGCTGGCTAGAGCTCTGCAGGCGGGTAATGCTTTGAGTAAGCTGATTGAGCTGCTCCTGCTGCCGCTTTAGCATCTCTCGCATTTCACTCTGCTCAGATACTTGGGGTGAATTAACACCCGACCGAGAATCACTCTGAACGGCAAACTGAAAACCAAGGGCTGAAGGGACAGAATGACTCCGTCCCCTAACGCCCCCGGGCAAACCCTCTCACTCCCACCGGATCACTTCTGCAATCACTTTTAGCAGGGTAGCGGCTGGCTGTTTACACACACACTGTTTCAACTCACGACGGAGGGCGGCGTCAAGTACATGCTCAACAAATTGATCGCGTAGCAAAACTTCTGCATTTGGTATATATAGCACCGGGGGCGCGCTGCTTTACCGACGTCATAAAACTAAACAGCGCAAAGGAGAACTCTTGCAGGGTTTCCCCCTCCCGCTGCCAACGGGAGAAAAACGCTTCCTGCAAAGCTACATAGGACTCGAAACCATAAAGCTCCTGTAAAACGGCAATTATCTTATCTGGATCCTCACGTTCCGCACTAGGACGAAACTTTACTTCATCACGGGCCTCTCCTTCTTGGTGATCAAACAAAGAATGCCTGATCAGATGTTGACAAATGGTGCGCCCTCATACAAGATTGCACTTCCTCAATCCATTCTGCTAACCTTATGCCTGATCTTCCCCTGAACATAGGACATTTTCGATCACAGGGCACAAAAACCAGTCTCTCAGTTATAGGGGCTCTAGCCATAGGTAGGGCAGTAGGTAACACATTATGGGGTGCGGAACTAGGTCCAGGCACGGCCGTAGCCCGTTCCTGGCGCAGCCTCTCATTATCTGCTCTTAACTGCTCAACTAAGTCCCTCAACTCCTGTACCTCTCCCTCCATACTTACCCTACCCAACCGAGGGAAACTCTACCGTTAGGAGATAGGAAGGTGGAGGAAGAACGCCATCTGCTGTTTTGCCTATAACACAAAAAAGAAGAGAAAAAGACAAAAGAAACAAATACAACAAAATTGAACATGTCTTGGCATTAAATTGTACTCCTGCCGACTACGCCAGATTGTGGCGAGCGAAACAAGAAAATACAAAACACCGACTAGAGGAATGATTTTATTAGCTACCCAATTGCAATAGTATTAATACAGTTAAGGACACACAGGTTCATGCACAATTCAGCCAAAGAAAACGTTCAATTTTAAAGAAACCTTTTATTTCAATCATTTAAAACAATTTAAAACACATTCATCTCTCGGGGAAGAGAACACAAAAAAGACAAAGAAACAAAAAAAACACAAAAAGAGCACAAAAGAAATAATTTATAATTGCTGAGGCTTACCAATGGAGGAGAAAGGAGTCAAAGGCAGTAAGAAATCCCCGGGAAAGTCCCCCCAGTAAACACCCAACCACACCACAGTGAACACATAGGAAAACGAGAAAGTCAACAGCACACCGGAAGGGGACACTACCACCCAGACACCAACTCAGCCACTGTAATGAAAAAGAATGAAACACACACACTTAATTAACAAATTCACCAAAAAATAATAATAATAAGGAAAATTTGTATAATCTTTAAATGAAAACTAACAAACGTATCACAAAATACACACAATATAAACTACCAGAACCAGCATTGGTTCTAAAGAGGCAGTACAAAAACAAAATATATAAATTCAGTAATCAGAAAAGGAAGAAATCAAACAAGGATAAATACAACTTTAATCTAAATTGGAATAAAAAAAAAACTTCTAAATCAGCAAAATTATAATATAGAGCCCCAAGACCTTGAGCTATATTCAAATATAAAAACACTGGCCCACATGAAACAAGTGGCACATACTTTTGGCCGTGCAGCCGTAATTGCAGTTGCTGGTACAATGTTCAATGCATGCGCATAAAGCAAACAGTAGCTAGAGCAAACCAATGGTACAGGAAAAACAGCCGTACAGACAAAACACAGCATAGGCAACACTGCCGTACAGGCAAAAGAGCACCTATGCCTCGTTTCCACTGAGCGGTACGGTACGGTACAGTTCGGTACGGTACGCAATTATTTGCGTTTCCACTGTCAAAAGTTGTGAATGGTACCAAAAAGCCGAACCGTACCGTACCACTTTTTGGGTACCCTTCCGTTGGGGTACCCATAGACATCATATAGGTAGACGCCCTATTGAGTGCTACTGCCGATTGGCACGGACGAGAATTGGAGCCGCCATCTTAAACCGGTCATCCGCTCCGCTCAGTGTAATCTGAATGGCAGGTGAAATGAGCTGTCACAGCATTAAATTAATCATATCTCACTGAATACTGAACTGATTTTCACGCGTTTTTTTTTCCTGCAAAGGTAATTCATGTAGCTATGATACAGGACTATGGTTCGGCGTATTTTAATATCCATAGTAGGCTTAACAGTAATATAATATTCTGCTATAAGATATAAAGTGACCAGACACAATATGTGTGATGAAGGATATAATGTATTTGATAAATCACACACTATAAATATAATAAAGAAGCAGAAACAGATAGTTGCAGTAAAGTAAGATATTTTAATAAGTTGAAGAAACAATTTATGGTGTGACACGCACATACACACGAACAGACACACAAACAAACACGAACAGACAGTCTCTCTCTCTCTCTCTCTCTCTCTCTCTCTCTCTCTCTCTCTCACACACACACACACACACACAGCAGCCGCGAATCCACCGAATGCAGCCATCTGTAATAAAAATTGAGAAGATCGCTTTTCAACGTGTTTGCATCAGTAATTTCTATTAAGTTTGGACAACATTAAGCCTATACTTTTTTATTGTATGTGGATGTGGGAGGGGGAAATGTCGAGACTAAAGCCCTATTCGGATTAACTTTACAAGGGTAGATGGAGTAAGTTAATGATGTAATTTTACCACAGGACTTCTGTAATATCAATAGCCAAATCGCATCTGATAAGATATAGGTTATAAATAAAACTAGAAGTTGGAGGGGTAACTCAATTTGTGCATCGCTGTCATGCGCGTATTAACATTGCTTCCTGATATCATGTGCGCAAACACAAATAACCTATACAACAGGGCAGTTGAATGCTTATCTGATAACCTCGAAGCTCTTGTAATTATTACTTAACAGTTACCCCACCTCTCCAAGGCGGGTGAACACCGGCTGATGCAGTAAACAGCATTTCACAACGATTTCAGTACAGTAATAGCAAATATCCTTGCTCCTTCTCAATTATCTGGTAATATTCTATTCACAAAATACAACCAATAGTACGGTAATATTAAGACTTACTTGTGAAAAGCCCTATTTTCGATGGTCCAGCGATTAGAACAGGAAAATGCTCCACAAAGCTCTGGCATCTTATCTGCTGCCACGCAATGAAACTAGGAATTCGACCGGTTCAAGATGGCGGCCGGATTTCTCGGTTTCCAGCGGCCAATAGGGCTTCTAGTCTCCATATGATTTCTATGGGGGTACCTAGCACAGTGGTACAGTACTAAAGGGTGGAGCTAGACTCACTGCAGAACGCTGATTGGTTGACAGAGTATCGTCACTTGCGCGTGCTACAAGGGGAATGACCATAGACATACATAGACGCCCTATTGGCCGCTTTGGAACGTTGCTGCGATACGTCAACGGGTCCGCCATTTTGCGGAGGGCAAGACTGCACTGTAATCAAGGGTGAGCTGCGTTTTTTCTGGATAAAAACAAAAACTGTTTTTATATTTATCAACCGATTTCAGTGGTTTGTATGTGGTGTACAAAAAGTTCCTCTCTAGTTATTTAAAATCTCAATAGTTACACTTGTAAAATATTTGTTTTAATAAAGAATGGTCAAAGCTCAGACTTGTCATGTATCTGGCTTTTTATTCTTGGATAAGAATGATGAAGACCCCCATACTGAGATATAATTTAAGTTTTCTTATTGTGGAAAAAGCATTTTCTGTGATTGACCAGATTTGAGCAATAACAAAGATATCTGATGGATCCTTTATGATAATAGGCCTACATATGTTATGGTACAACTATTGTGCAATGCAGTAAATATAACATTTGTGAGAAGAAATAGTAAATAGTTTAGTCAATAAAATAAACAAATAGTATACAGCAAATACAATAGTAATGAATAGTATAATTATATAACATCATAAGTACAATAATACAATCATAAAAATATTGATAATAGCATATGGTTTATTAATAATACTATAATAATAGCAATAGAATAAGAAATATCAATTACAGACTATACACAATAAAAAATAAGTTAAATAGTGACTAACTCTTTTAGTTAAATTTCAGTTTTATTGATCAGTAATAGCCGTTATAACAGAAGTAGCTTCAGTCAAACATGCAGCAGGATACAACGTTAAAAAAGCCTAAATATAAAGTTATGAAACTTCACTTTGCCCTCAGCCAAAACGATTTACCAGGGAACCATTTATAGATTAATGAGACCAAAGATCGCCCATTAGATATCCACAAGACGAATAATATCTCATGTTTAACCACTAGACTAGAGACATCCGAGCCGGCGGCACACTTCAGACGCACTGGCCGAGGTAAGGCTGTCCTCTGTGGGCTTAATGAGCGCTGAGCGCCCGGTGATCGCATCTTACAACTCCGAAACCGTCAGATCAAATTTTTAAATAGGCGCTATCTTTATAAACAAACCACATATTTGAGCTTTAAACAACTACATTGTCGACTGAAAAACTATTAAAACTACATTTCGTGACACAATAACAGTAGTATTTTTAAATTTATCCTCTGAACGTTACTATTACTAATTAAATCATGACCAAATACAACCAAAAACAAACGTTCAGTCTTGCCTGTGAAAGATAATTCCTCGGAAGCGGTTTTCAATTGTGTGGCGACTTGTACAGCCCCAAGCAGCGCACAAAACAGGCATTTTTCTCAATTCCCAGTATGAGAGGTATGGGAAAGTTGCCATCCCCAATATGGCGGCGCCGTTGACGTGCGCTCCAGCGGCCAATAGGGCGTCTATGTATTATATTATGTTTATGCTCCAGCCAAGGGGGTAATCCATCAGCCGGAAGTTGAAGCTGCCTCCGGGGGCCGCCATTGTAGCTGGCTATCACCTGCTGTTAGCATCCCATTGACTCCCATTCATTTTGGTGTCACTTTGACAGCGAATAACTTTACATCTGAGGCGTCCAAAGAATCCATTTGTCCATTATTTATTTCTAAAGAAATACGACAATGTATAAAAGGCTCCATTACTTTGTATCTTACGTTATGGCCCCGTAGAAGCCGTTTTTGTAAAAATAGGCTAACGATTGCGTCATAACACGCGACTCTCTGTCGCGCAGAAGAGACATTTACCGTAAAGACAGAAGTAGAAGCTTGCGCGTAATCGGGGGGACGTGGAGGCATAAAGTCAAGGGAGAAGCCCATAGAGAGTCATAAAGTTGCTCCTGCTGCGAGCTCATGGACAGCTAATACTCACGATCTCCGGCTCTGTGAGATTCGGAAGGGAATGATTCAGATTCCTCTTGGCACCGCTACTAGAAGACGTACAACTGTCAGTCAGGTTGCTCACGTCGTCAAGCTCAGTTTGAGCATGCGCAGTACGCTTGGCTATCAGGAAGTAAGTGCCCATGTTGGGCTTCAACTCTCTCTGTTGAAATCAACGGGGTCGCTGTGTCCATTTCTTTTACTGTCTATGTGCTCCAGCGGCCAATAGGGCGTCTATGTATTATATTATGTCTATGGGAATGACTACATTAGAAGCGCCATTTTTTAATATACAGTTGGAATAAAATACTAAGGTTATTCTTTCACGAAATATAGTTTTAAGAGTTTTTCAGGCGAGAATGTAGTTGTTTAAAGCTCAAATCTGTGGTTTATTTATAATGATTTATGATAATTTGATCCATTCCCGGCGATCATCGGACGCTCGGCGCTCATGTTCCCCGCCCGGAACAGCCTTTCCTCGGCTTGTTGTTCTGACGTTTGCCCGCTGACTCTGTAGTGGTAATTCGTCTTGTGTATATCTAACGGGTGATCTTTGGTCTCGTGAATCTATAATTCGTTCCCTGGCCAATCGTTTTGGCTGAGGGCTAAGTGAAGTTTCATATTAGGCTATTTAACTTTTCCGTTGTAACGTTAAGTTATAGCGCTGAATTTGTATGTTTTGACTGAATTGTTTGCTTTATTTCTTATTGTATAGCTTCTTGTAACGTTACCCTTTACTTATACTTTTTATAATGGCTATTATTAATAAAACTGAATAAACAAAAAGAGATAGGGTTGAGTTTTGTCATTATTTATTTAATTACAAGATTATCACTGTAATGTTGTTTATTGCAGCATTTGTACAAATGTATATTGCCTGGAATATGTTTAATATTTTTAAAATTTAAACGAAAAGATGCAGGGTTGTGTTTTATATTTCGTTTTGTTATAAATAGGCTAACATTATATATACATGCAGTGAATAATATAATCGGGGGCCTGTACCATGAAGCCGGTTTAGGTGGCTAGCCAGCTATGTTTCAGCTTAGTTTCCGCCAACCCTGGGTTTTAGGTACTATGAAAGTAGCTCGGCTTTAATCGGTGTTCGTTGCCATGGTATCTTACGCCGCACGGCTAACCTGCTCCGGGGCAGGTTAAGTTCTGGATTCGAGATCTCAGACTGAAGTTTGACCAATCAGCTGTGAGCAAAGAAAATATAGGTGACGTACATTTTCTTTCAAATCCTGTGGACATCTCAGCGCAAACTGTAAGACGAGCACATCGTAGAGAAAGAGTTTTTAGCCGGACAAAATCCCCTTGCCTTTCCTGATAGTTAGGCTACTTGTATCAAAGATACAGATTTTCTGCGGAAGGAATATCTTATCTTTGCGAACTTATTGAGCCGCTCATAAATAATTTAACACGTCGAATTCATGCACTTACTTTACCATAAATGGGATTGCGTTGCGTTTTTTTTGCAAGTGCTTGCATACTTGCACGCAATCGCAACACGCAAACATACTTGCGGTGATGCACAGAATCTAAGAGAAAACACGGTTTGTCGAACCATTCGCAAGGTGGTCCTCGCTCTGCAGGAGTACATTAATAGTTTAATAGTGTTCATTTATTGACCATGTCCATAAGAGAGGCTTTTTATAAAATTGTCGGTAAATATTGATAGCAGGGGCGTAGGAACCGGGGGGAACGTGTCCCCCCCAATATTGGAGACAGTCGCATTTGTCCCACCCAAAAATGACACCGCGGAAGACAAAAATATTTGCCAACTCTCACGCATTGGCCGTGAGACACACGTATTTGATTGGTTTCCCTGTCAAATGTCGAGAGCGCATTATTGTTGCGCGAAAGTACATTAATATAATGCGCGAGCGTGAATCTCTCTGCTCGCGCGCGGAATATGATGTGCCGAGCGCGAATCTCCCACGCGCTCTCAGATACACTTCTCTTTTAGGAATTCTCTCTCTGGGCTCGCTCAGAGAATATGCCTGCACTTAAAACGTGTTCAGTGCAATCGCGAATCTCTCCTCTTCCCCAGTTAACAGTTTTAGGTTATAAGAACGTTCAATTCTCCCTTTATATAAACGTTGTATTAACGTTCTTGCTTGGTTATAAGAACGTTATTCAGACGTTCAATTCTCCCATTAGGCTATATAAACGTTCTCTTAATGTTTTTGTAAGATATAATGAAAAACGTTTTATTCACTTATTAAAACCTTTCTTAATGTTTATATATAATATATATATATATATATATATATATATATATATATATATATATATATATATATTATATATAAAATATATATATATATATATAATATATATATATACAGTGGTTAAATTGGGCCGGGGCTCTCCGGGGCTCAGCCCCGGCACATAAGCCTGCTCGTTTGCATTCAGTTGCCTACTAGAAATTATGTCACATACAATTTGATGAAAGTGATGCTTTTGAAAACATATTTCTGACAATAAATGAAAGATTTTTGAAATGGCATGTCTATTTTGTCTCGGCGGAGCTGAGATGAGAACAATCGGAACACGGCCGTAATTTTGTTCAGCTGCTTAATCTCGTTGTCAGTCGACCATGATCGCGCACCGCTCGCGCATGCGCATCTGACGGATAAATGTACGCAGCAATAATGAATGTTCCTGGGAGACCGTGGTTGCGCGGGATGTGGATGTTCCAGAAATGTCAAAAAAAAGTGCCCTGGCCTTGAATGACAAGGTAAGGAAAATAAGACTAAATCAAAATTAAATAACCAGGACTAGGTTGACCATGTGATTTTTCTCAGGAGATGTTTTGAGCATTTTACTTCAGATACCGGATTATCAGCAAACTGCCAAGAGAACTGCTAATTTAACGTTAGCTGGCTACTTAAAATAAACTAGCAATCTATTCAGTCAGCATATTTGTATTTGATCTGTGTGAATTACAGAAATATAAGACTTGCTAGACCTAAGTTACTTTTAGCTACCAAGCTCTGTGGTTAATGAAAATTAAATCAACCATTTATTCTCCAACTTTCAGAGATAAATTGAAATGAGTGGAGCATATCCACCCAAGAAGAGGAAACTGACTTACTTCTTCAAAAGGTGGGGTGATATTCCAGACATTTTTAGCATGACTAGCTCTGTAACATGTTGGCAGTAGAGATGGGACAGTATGAAAATGATCAAAATTATCACAGTGTTCGGTATTATTGCGGTATTTTTAAAAGTGTGTTCAATATGTTCAGAAAGCACTGACAGCCTGTCAGTGACAGGCCTACACAAGCTGAACTAGTTTCAAAAAGTGTAACAGTGCTTAATATATTACAAAATATAGGCAATATGCTTGTAAAAACTATTGAAAACGGTCTGAAACACTGTGAAAGAACTTGAACCAGATATGTCTGGCTGAGATCCAGGAAGATTTATTTACAACTCCAACGTGAAGTCAACTATGAAGTTGTATTTGAGGTTACATGTGAAGTTGGTTGTGGTTCTAAAATATAAACAAATAATAATGCACAATAATAAGCATCTGACTTACTATGAAAATTATTTACCAGTACTAAATATTATAGCCACCAGCATACAAGAAACAATACTAAGAATTACATTAATTTCTCTGTAATAATTAACATAATTTTTACTGTTACACCGGCAATGATCTCATCCCTAGTTGGCAGCAGACTTTACAGTGATGTACTCAGCAGACTTACCAGATGATTTAATTGATATCATATCAACATTCTATTAATGTTAAAGTTATAGAGCACCTGGCGTGTAAGAAAGGGCAGACTAATACTGAGGTGTTTGCATACCAGCCATTGTGGGAAGTAATGAAGTTATAGATGAGTGATGAGTTATAGATGTGTGTTCTCTGTACTGTTTTTAAGAATGTGTATGAAATTAAATGTAAAATCAAAATTAAATTACAAAGGTAAAACACAAATAAATTCAAATGTTGATTGTTAAACTAACCAGTGTTATCATCATTTTTATATCTTAAAGCTGCAGTCCGCAGTTTTCGCCATCTCTGTTCGAAATCTGCAATTGCAGTTATTCGCGGAATTATCAACTTTACGTGGGTTGTGTAATGAGGCAACCACTGGAGCCAGAAATCAAAACTTTGCCTTTTTATTGTGTGTGTGTTGTCGTAGTAAAGAGAGAGAATGGGAGAAGGAAGTTTGTATGAGGTGGACCTGGTCACCACAGACCCAAATCTTCTCAGCTGTTGCTACTGTCATATGCTGCACTGTCTCTCCATGTGGCACATTATGTTTAGCACATTGTATGGGTCACTATATCATAACAAGGTAATACAATGTGTAATCAAGTGATGACTGATTAACAGTAATGTAAATGCTAAATGTCCTAATACCTGTTGCAAAGTAAATGCTCTTAACTTGCAGTTTTCACATATCATGTAATACTCAATTTCTCCAATTTCTTTGCACAAAACTCTCCAGAAAGTGCTATTTAATGGTTATTTTTCAAAAAAAAAAAAATCCCGGGGGGGCATTGCCCCGACCCCCCTAGGGAGAGCACACCCACTTAAAATCCCAATTTAATGTATTATTATTTATATAAATATAATATATATAAATATGGATATAGAGAACTTAAACTTAGTATATTATATATATATATAATATATAGGCTATAGCAAGCTATCCTATATAATAGGCACATGAAGAACCTAAAACAAGAACTTTCAGATTTTAAAATGAAGACAAAAAATATATAGAAAGATAATTTTAAAAAAGACCAATGAATCATGTCTACAATATGTGTAATGTAGTCAACTGAAGTCGAGTTGAATTGAACCCATGTAGTTTATTCCAATAAACCGATTTGGGTTGAAGTGACAATATGATGCAGGAAAAATTAGATGCAGATATCTATCAGAGAATTCATAGGTTCGTCGATTGGCGGGTGGATTATTTATTTTCAACAGTGGATTTGGATGACTCAAAGTGCACCAGATTAATGAATTTAGCTTTAAAATGTACAAAATTTTCTTACGGGGGTGCATGCCCCCGGACCCCCCTAGAGGTAGCCTACTGGGCTACATCCAAAAAAATACTGTGGGAATAACAGCCTATGGTCTGTGAAAAATAATATTCTAATTATCTTATAAATAAGTACATGATCAGGATTTCATGTCTTCCTCTTCGTTTTGAGCCAAGAAAACCCCCTCCGTATTCTCATTGGGGACTGAGCCTCCCTAAAATTAAAATCCTAAAATCACCCTGGTCCCCCCCAATGTTAAACTCATTCCTACGCCCCTGATTGATAGGGTGACATCACATTTTTTTTTCTTCCAAAAAGCAAATTTCACAAATGTACTATACAATACAGTAGCTACTTGTTAAGCATTATTTTAATATTTTTTTATTCGGTTAATCTTATGATAGGATTCCCTATAGAGTCATTGAAGCAATATCCTGCACACATGTTGCAATGCCCACTTCTCTAGGAGAACATGAGGCAGATTATATTAATAGAAAGTCCTTTCACAGCCTTAATGTTCAGGGGGCCGTATTCACAAAGAATTTTATCTTACCACTAGGAGTACTCCTAAATCGCACTAAAATATTTTAGCTAGGAGTTTTCTCTTAAAAGTTATTCACAACGCCTTTCAGACCTACTCTTAGTAAGGAAAAATGACAACTCCTAAACTAAGAGTGAGTCTTCGTTGCTATGTATGACGTCAATTCTCATGCACGAGCTTCCTCGCAATGATCACAGTGATTGGTTGTTAGATGACAGGGCGGTCATGCGGAACATAACACAGACGCAACAAATCATGGAATTACGACATCTAAATATGTCTGTGAACTACACAAAATAATAATAGTAATGTCATCGAAATGCATATATAATGACATGTTTGTGCAGGCCCCAGTGAAGTGTAATTATAAAAAGGCAGAGAGAGAGAAAAAAGTCATGAATTAAATTAAATTAAATCAAGGTAGCCTAATACCCTAATGAAAACCGGTTCTTGCCTAATAAAGAAAAACGACACTTGCATTAAGATTTTGCATTAACAGATTAATTGACATCCTATTAGCCTAAATAGACTACTTAAAGCAAGGAAATGTTGCTCCTATTGAAGTAATGTAATAGTTGAATGACGGTGGATTATGAACTTGCCAAAACGGAAAAGAAAGCCTATAACGCAGGATCAGTTATGGTGTGTTTACACCGCGAATAGAACGTCAAATACGCGTCTCGCGTTAGACGCTTGAACATTCGCTCGAGTTCCAATTTTTTAAACTGCACGGAAGACATTCGCGGCAAACGCGTCGCCCAATTCGCGTCATTCGCAACGCCCGGCGCGAATGATGCGTCTATTCGCGTCTTTGCATTGACTTTGTATGTAATCTACTCGCGCAAATAATTAAATTCGCGTTCGGTGTGAACACACCATTACCGTTGCTGGCTCAGTTGGTGCTGAAAAAAATGATAAATGGGAAATTCGGCACTGGGATATCAAGCAAAACTAAACGTGAGAATGGGAGAAGATTTGTTTGCAGATCAATGCAGCATTCGCGCTTCTGTCACGGCCCCCGGACGACTGCGAGAGGCGGTGGTGTGCGCTACAATCCTTTGTGAATAGGTCTTAGTGAGTTAGGAGTCCTCTCGACTTCTTTTAAGCTGTCCCAGACTTAGGTGCTACTTTTAGGGCTAAAATGCTTCGTGAATTACTCTTAGTGAAAAAAATTAGGAGTCCTAAAGTTAGGAGTGACACGCCCATTATTTTTAGGAGTTGCTCCTATATTCGCCAGTTAGGAGCTACTTTTAGCCTTAAAATTCTTTGTGAATACGGCCCCAGGTAGAGATTATGTGAACATGTGAAATTATTATTTTCTGTGAGATGAATCTTTAAATTAATAGTAAAATTAACAGATAACAATCTACTTCCCGTGAGTATGTTGTGTCAGCGCTTTGAGGAAAGCTAGTTAAATTTGGTACAGTACAAAACACTGTTAAATTGAATTGGGACAGCAAAACCTACACAATAACCCCCTATCATGACCCTCATGTGTCAGTAAAACCATAGTCAAAATTAGAGATGATCTTTGGCATCCTAAAGGCACGTTTCAACTGTCTTCGGTGCTTAAGAGTCACCAGAGGCATCACAGATAGTGTCTGCATGTGCCATTCTGCACAATATAGCCACCATAGAAAGGAGCCAAAACCACCACAGAAAGCTTCTCCCCGATGAAACTGACCCGAACACACTTGACCACCCAGCTGGTGCAAATGTAGTTGCAATCACCATACAATATTACACTTAATAAAAGCACATTGGAACTGCAGATAGGTCTCAAACTGTTTTATTGGTTTTGTGGGATGGGGGAGAGAGAAAGAAAGCAATAGAAAGTTGCATTAATAAATATTCATGCTAAAGTGTTACTTGGTTTAATAAGTTCACTGACATCAGTTTAATCTAGCTGTTGCATTTATTTTTTAAATGTGGAGCCTCCTCAGCTCACAGTCAGGCTCCTTTAGTGTGCAGTCTAGCTATATAGGCTCCTTTAGTGTGCAGTCTAGCTCTATAGGCTCCTTTAGTGTGCAGTCTAGCTCTATAGGCTCCTTTAGTGTGCAGTCTAGCTCTATAGGCTCATTTAGTGTGCAGTCTAGCTCTATAGGCTCCTTTAGTGTGCAGTCTAGCTCTATAGGCTCATTTAGTGTGCAGTCTAGCTCTATAGGCTCATTTAGTGTGCAGTCTAGCTCTATAGGCTCCTTTAGTGTGCAGTCTAGCTCTATAGGCTCCTTTAGTGTGCAGTCTAGCTCTATAGGCTCCTTTAGTGTGCAGTCTAGCTCTATAGACTCCTTTAGTGTGCAGTCTAGCTCTATAGGCTCATTTAGTGTGCAGTCTAGCTCTATAGGCTCCTTTAGTGTACAGTCTAGCTCTATAGGCTCCTTTAGTGTGCAGTCTAGCTCTATAGGCTCCTTTAGTGTGCAGTCTAGCTCTATAGGCTCCTTTAGTGTACAGTCTAGCTCTATAGGCTCCTTTAGTGTGCAGTCTAGCTCTATAGGCTCCTTTAGTGTGCAGTCTAGCTCTATAGGCTCCTTTAGTGTGCAGTCTAGCTCTATAGACTCCTTTAGTGTGCAGTCTAGCTCTATAGGCTCCTTTAGTGTACAGTCTAGCTCTATAGGCTCCTTTAGTGTGCAGTCTAGCTCTATAGGCTCCTTTAGTGTGCAGTCTAGCTCTATAGGCTCCTTTAGTGTGCAGTCTAGCTCCATAGGCTGCTTTTGTAAAGGGCCCTGACTGAGTCTGTTTCCACCTGAAACATAATTCCACCACAAACATGATCATTACAAGTTTTTGGGAGGCTAATCAACTCACAAAAAGTTCCTTGACAAACACCTGTAATATATGTCAAGGGTTTTAAATCCTTACCTTGTTCACATTTCTTTTGAAGCCTGTTGAGGTAGGCTTTAGTTTCTGGGACAGGTTGTGAAAAATCCTACAATAAAAGAGATGTGTAACTTGGGCCAGTCCCTGTTTTATGCCACACATTCAAATGTTTGCCTTAATAAAAAGCCCAGTGCATTCACCTCAGCAACTGTCCCAGAACACAGAGTGTCTTCATCATTTCCTCCTCCCTGATAAATAAAAGTAGGCCCATATGTTTCTGGTGTTCTGTCTGCTGCATACTGACCTCTGTGAGGGAGACTGTGTGTGTGTGCTGGCTTCAACAGGGACACTGCATTTCCCTGTACTGCTGAACATACAGTCAGCAATATTTAAAACTTAAAATAGTAATGTATCGCACACGTACCCAGTGTTACTTGCTTAGAGGAGCCAGCACCAGGGTCAGATTGTACAGCACCTGTAATCCCATCCATAATCGGCCGTCCCTTATTCCTATCAGAGCCAACTCAGTGTATTCTGGAGGAGTGGCCCTCCACTGGTTTTCTGAATTTCACTCTTTTTTCGGTTTGCCTCAAACAAATAAAATAAAATAAAAGGTTGTGTGTAAATAAATACTTACTAGGCTACTTTTAATTATATTTTTATATTTTGTCTTTATCAGCTGCCCAAAACGTTTGGAGTTGCATCTAAAATCAATGAATATTAATCCTTACAGGTATATACATGCAATTTTTTTTATATATTATAAAAATATAGGCTATATTTTACACACACATACATTCATAGCCTATATATACATCATTTCACGTGAATAAAGAACGTATTTATTTAGCTTACACATTAACGCAATCAGCAATCTTTCTCCAACAGTCTTCTCTTGCTTTGGCAGCAGAGGCCGTATTGTTTCGAGCTTGTAATACATATTTAAATTCATCGTAATTCTGAATGATTATCTCTTGCTCCTCCGCAGAAAGAAAGTATCGCTCTCACTCTATCCATATCGAACGCGATTGGTTGTTCGGTGCCAACGTCACTTTGGTATGTGCACGAGGTCGTGGAGTAATCATAGCTTAAGATCAAAGCCTGAGTTGACAGAGAAAGTTGATGAGCTGCGTCATGGTACCAATAAAGCCTGATTGCATCGGTTTGGTTTTGTCAACTCAAAACTAATCCTGTAACTCTGAGTTTGTTCAGCTACCTTCATGGTACAGGCCCCAGGTCTATACATTGCCTGAACCACACTTGTGTGTAAAATGTATTTAAATAAAAACCAAAAGAAAACGAAAAGAGGCAGAGTGGTGTTTTATAACATATTTCGTTTTATTGTTGCCTGAAATATACATGCAGAGAGCGAGCCGAGTGACGCTTTCAGAACGCGCTGTTCAATTTAGAGAATTACCGGACTCGCGTACTCTGGAGTGCTTCTGCTGAGAACTTTGCGTACTTGGTATTGAGAAATGCCTAATGTCGCCGCTTGCCTTCTTGTAACAAACATGCCGAGAAGCAAGGACCAGATCTGCTGTATGCCATCTATTGGTGTTTACTATGTCGCTTTCTTCTTCGCACGAAAATGACGTTGATCGCTTCTTTCCGGCAAATGCCACACCTATCAAGTAGGGTACTGTCAAGGGGGGTACTCCATCGACCGGAAGTTGAAGTCGGCCTGGTGCCGCCATCTTGTAGCAGAACTTCACTTGCGTTAGCATTTCTATTGACTCCCATTCATTTTGGCGTCACTTTGACGGCGAATAACTTTACATCTGAGGCGTTTAAAGACTCATTTTGTCCATTATTTATTTCTAAAGACACACGACAATGTATAAAGGGCTCCATTACCTTCTATGTTACATTATGGCCCCGTAGAAACAGTTTTTGTAAAAACAGGCTAACGACTGCGTCATAACCACTCGACTCTCTGTCGCGCTGAACAGAAGTGACCGTACAGACAGGAGGAGAAGCTCGCAGGCAATCGGGGGGACGTCCCGTCAAGGGAGAAGCCCATAGATAATGAGTCCATAAAAGCAACGGGACAAAATACTCCTGCTCACTCACGCCAAAGAACTCTTTGCTCAAGCTCGCCGTCTCTGCAGATTAACGTTGGCAGTTTTCACGCACAGCTACTAGCAGATTTACGTCTGTCAGACAGGTTGCTCGCATCATCAAGCTTAGTTTGAGTCGGTTTGAGTCTGCGCGTCAGGAACGGAAGTGCTCAAAAATCGTCAACTGTCGCTTCAACTGTCTCAACTGAGTTCCAGTGAGATGGCTCTGTCCACTTCTTATACTGTCTATGGGTACTGTTGGCGGTGGAAACGCTAGCCGGATCATGGTTTACTGACCCGAACCGAACCGTACTGTACCGTACCGTACTGCTCAGTGGAAACGAGCCACTAGTGAATCAATACTGTGTGGCTGGCAACGATCTTCAGCTAAACCGGCCTTATTCCTGTTATTTAAACATACAAAAAAATAATAATTACCCATTAACCCCAACTAATAAAAGAAAAATAAATGAATCCCACGCCATTTGACATACATACCGATCAAGCAGCATTCATGTATACCCGAGGGTGACAGATCGCCACGTGCCAACGGCACCGACAATGCAGTAAGTCCGTTTGTTGTATGCGCTGAACGACGAGATAGAAGACTGGCCCTCCAACCAGAAATCTGCGAGCGTTCAACATAGTAACCATGACAGCAAATAATAACAATAATATTCGCCAAAGGTACGCCAGCTCATTAAACGTTAACTCATACTGCTACATTAGGCAGCACAAGGCAATGGCTGCAATTCTGCGGGTTCTCCAAAGCCTGTTCTGCGTGTTTGTGGCCCAAGCAAACCACTCTGATAAACTGTTCCTGGGAGAAGCGGCAGATTTAGAGAGAGACATACTGGTGTAAAACTCAGCAGTGGAAAGGGGAGCAGATAATGCAACAAGAGCATTGGCGGCTCAGCATGTAAATGCCTGGTTACGCGCTTCTGTCTGTATAGCCTGACTTGGTTCAATTGAATGCTTCTGCAGAGGTCAGGTACCTTCCCATAGGTGGATCTCGAACACAAGATGAGGAAAGAGAACTGTTGCAAAGTAAGCAAGAAATTACAGTATTTTACCCACTGCCAGTTCACCCAATAGTGTTTCGACACCCGGGATGGCAGTTGGCAGGAAACACAGTGTATCGCAGCCTTGGAGCTGCGATACGCAAACGAGCAAACAAACTGGGTCAGACATCGCAGATTCCCCACAACCTAAAAAGCCTTGATGGATAGAAAGCCTATCCATCTACAAATCTTTCTAAACGAGAGTAAAACGCGGATAAATCAACTCATTAACTTACGATAGTAAGTGTAAGTTTATAAGTAAGTCTCCTCGGATTTCGTTGTCAATTGCTCTCGTTCCTGTCGCATGTCCTCAAACCGGCATCAGCTGGAGTCTGAGAGTCTGAGGAGGCGGGGGAAACAATGATCTCTGATATTTTTCATTTGGACTGTAGTACCTATTTCCACCACTTGCTGTCATTCTTACAGACTGCACCTTTAAAGCAGCACTAAGTAGGAATTCCGTTCCTGTAGAGTCGAATTCCGAGTCGCTGTAGAGTACTTGTACTGTCGTAAATAGCACTCACGCAGAGATGGCTCTGCACTCACGGCCGGATCCCCTGTACACCGGGACAGGTCTGTTTAGTAGGATGGAAGCTGTAACGAGTGGAAATAAGGTGTGGCCCCTTTAAGAGCTGTGCGCGCCCTCTGTTTAACTGTCGGCAGTCTGTATTGTATGTGCGCCTCGAACACCACATGTTTACGGCGCCGGGTTATTTCTGTTTGATCCTCATTTTAGCAGAATTTTATGAGATCTTTTTTGCCGTAAAGCAATTCGTTACATCGCAAGACCTGATATCAACCTGATATACCTGAAACTTGCCGGCCCAGAAAAGTCATTAAAGACATTGTTAAAATAGTCTGAGTGACTACAGTGGCTCAATCTTACGTTTATTAAGCGACGAGAATACTTTTTGAGCGCAAAAAAAACAAACAAAAAATATAGCTGCGAGCAGCGATTACGGGCCCAAGCCGGTGGCACCGCAACCCCGATGCCTTTAGTAACCTAAAGGCACCGGAGTGGCGGTGCCGCCGGCTTTGGCCCTCCATCGCTGCTCGCAGCTATATTTATATATATATATATATATATATATATATATATATATATATATATATATATATATATATATATATATATATAAAGTCGGTGGCACCGCCACCCTGGTGCCTTTAGGGTAATTGTGCACGACGTGACACAAAATATCTAAAATCTAAATATCTGCTCGCTATCTGCCGAACGGCTCTGGTAGTTCCGCTTCAGCACTGATGATGTTGTAGAAATAGTGCGCTCTGGTTGGTTTGGATTATTTGGGATTTTTTGTTTTATACATAAATAAGTTATTTATGATTCAGATGAGAATAAAGTTAGTGTTGTTTTATTTATTAGAATTGTTGTTTAGTCCTATCTGCCTGGCCTTATATATATTGTTCCTCTATTTGAGTTCTAGCCTACATAAAAAAACAGCATGTAAGGTATTTTTATTTTATTTAATTGACATTGCAGATCAATTAAAAAAAAGAGCATTTTTCCAAGTGTGTGAAATTCTTTGTTCATCACCTTAGTTAATGTCAGGTTTCGGATACTGGTTTTAAAATAAAAATGTCCATTCCTCTTATCAATTTCTTTGTAAGCATATCAATATGACTTTAAACCATTCAAGCGTGAGATACTAATTACATTTTCTTCAGGAAATACATTCTTAATATTACTATTATGAATTTAATTTTTTTATTGTAATTTATTTTATTTATTTATTTATTTATTAAAATTGTTGTTTAGTCCTATCTGCCTGGTCTTATATATTGTTCCTCTATTTGAGTTCTAGCCTACATAAAAAAAATAGCATGTAAGGTATTTTTATTTTATTTAATTGACATTGCAGATTAATGAACAGGAAATAGACAATAATCACTTACTTTATATGCAAGCACACATTACCCAAATAAAGCACAGATGAAATTGTAATACATTAACCTCACTCCCAGAAGTCCAATTCCCATCATTCATGCCTCTTACCTGGGATTGATTGCACACACACACACACACACACACACACACACACACACACACACACACACACACACACACACACACACACACACACACACACACACACACACACACACACACACACACACAACACACACACACACACACACGCACACTGTTTAAAAGCAAGAAATATTTATCCAACCTCGTTTAAAACAGTCTGTCGGTGTCATCGGACATTCATCATATTGCATTGGTTTTAATTTCTTGTCCTCAAACAGAGCACTAATTTGTTTATTTTTAAGTTACACATTCTATATTGATTAAAAAAGAAACATGAAATGTGTTTTTAGTTTTAGTATTATTTTATACAGAAATAAATTATTTATAATTCAGATGAGAATAAAGTTAGTATTAGTTCAAATTTGAAGGGAAAAATAAATATTGATCTGAAATATACCACATTAATTTTAAATGCATTCAGGTTCAAATGACTAAACATGCACTCTTAATTTAATTTAAAGCAACAATTTCAAATATATAACATTTAAAATATATGGGTTATATGAATATTTTGTTGATTTAATCAGACAGTTTCTGGCCTCATTGACTTCCATAGTATATATTTTTTTCCTACTATGGAAGTCAATGAGACCAGAAACTGTCTGGTTACTGATATTCTTCTAAATATCAGAAAATCGGCTGAATGGATTCGAAAATGGTCAAACCCAACTGTTTAACTCTGGGGGAGTTGTAAAATTAGCCTATTTCCAAAAAAAGTGGAGTATCCCTTTAAACAACAGTACACTATCCTGGCAATGCATATTTTGAATCATGTTTTTCCTTGAGCGAGCGGGGGAGAGAGAGAAGAGAGAGAGAGAGAGAGGAGAGAGAGAGAGAGAGAGAGAGAGAGAGAGGAGAGAGAGAGAGAGAGAGAGAGAGAGAGAGAGAGAGAGGAGAGAGAGAGAGAGAGAGAGAGAGAGAGAGAAGGAGAGAGAGAGAGAGAGAGAGATGGACCAAGTTAATTTAATTAATAAACTAATTATATAAAACTATTGTCAATGCACTACAATTAAACTGGTTATATGCCTTTACTTTATTTAAAAAAAAACTTATTTAAAAAATACAAGGCTTAAGACATTTATTTTCTTTTTTAATGCAGGCCAAACCACACAGCAGTGAAATGGTTAATCTAGCCCCACTCCCCCTCCCCCTCCCCACACTCACAGACACACACACACAGAGAGCAAGCACAGAGACGTAGGCTCAGAGAGAAATGACCATATTCAAACCAAAATATCTGACTTCCTGTAGGTTGGAGCTAATGAGTATAAATTAGAAAGTTGTCCAGCTTGAGCAGAACTATATAAACACCGATTTTTGTAACTGTAGATGAAACCAACCCCCCACTTTTTGTCAAAAGGTGGCGCTACTGAGCCCTTGCACCACGTTCGTTTCTAAAACTTTGCACATGTCTACTGGCTAATAAATGTGACATGTATGTCGAGTTTCATGCAATTTTAAGCAATTTCAGGCATGCTAAGAGTCTCAAAAGCATCAAACAAGAATATTAAAGTTTGATGCGTTGCCACGGCAACAGTATCTAAGATATCAATAATCCTTTCTCAGGTCTACATCTGGCGTGTGTCTACATTATACACATCAAGTTTGAAGCAAATCGGGTAAAAATAAGAGGGTGATATCAAAGCATTTTGAAAGTGACACACTTCCTGCTGCCAGTTGGTGGCGCTATAACTTTGACTTACAATTGTCACATCCATGTGATCGGACTCTTACAACGAACACACTGCTGAAGTTTCATCAAGATTAGTTAATGTATGCAGTAGTTATAACACACTTCCTGTTTCACGTTTCTCGCCATAATTTCGTTTCCTCGCCACGGCCAAACCGTTCGAGATATCAAAAATCCCCTCGCAAACTTTCATCCTCAGTGTCTTGACTTCACACTGACCGAGTTTCGTGCCGTGTGTTTGAATTCTCTAGGAGGAGTACTTCACATTCCATTGCATGCGTTTTCCAAACAACCCTAAATAGCCCACTTCCTGTTGGGCTGGGGTAAAAAGTAAGAGTGCGAAGTATATATGAAACGATGAGATCTACATGTGTACCGAGTTTCATATTATTACATGCAAGCGTGTTTGATTTATGGACCATGTTTTCGGACCCCGTTCCAGGGGAAAACAATAGGGCCTTCGCCCTTTCAGGGCTTGGGCCCTAATAATAATAATAATAATCCTAAGGAAAACAATAGGGCCTTCGCCCTTAGGGCTTGGGCCCTAATAAATTATCCTTAGGAAAACAATAGGGCCTTCGCCCTTAGGGCTTGGGCCCTAATAACGACTTTATTCAAGTGTTCATTTCCATCTCTGTCGGCCTCGAGATTTCGCGTAGTGTAACAGCGCAGCGCTTCTTTTTTATACGTCACAGGTAAGCTCACTATTGGCCGATGCTGGTCATGTGTGTGATACGTGTGACGTTCAACCAGAAACATTACGCAATTATACTAAGTGAAATCTCGAGGCCTACAGTGAAGGAAATGAATACTTGAATAAAGTCGCTAATTTTGTTAGTTTTTTTGCACTCAAAGTATTCTCGTCGCTTGATAAACTTAAGATTGAGCCACTGTAGTCACTTTGACTATTTTAACGATGTCTTTAATAACTTTTCTGGGCCGGCAAGTTTCAATCCCTTAGAAGCCTATGGAGGAGTGACCCAGCTCTCAGATATAATCACAAATATCTTCATTTGTGTCCCGAAGATGAACGAAAGTCTTACGGGGTTGAACAACATGAGGGAGAGTAATTACTGACAGAGTTTACATTTTTGGGTGAACTATCCCTTTAATTGTATTAGGCTAATTGTCTTAATGTTGTCATGAAACAGAAGTTGTGCTGGTCTGGTTCTTCTCTATTGTGCCGTATCCAATTCTTGAATAAGAACAAATGTGGGCGGGGCTTGATTGTGTCCGTGGGGAATTGATTGGATGATTGGATGGTTGTGGTTTGCTATTGGCTGATCTCATGAGAGTGACAGGTTGCCCAGATAAATCATTTAGAATAAACACTGCAATATTCCATAAAAAACAAGAATTCTCCATTTTATGGTGACTTTAACTTCTGGTAGGAGTACTAGATCGTAACGAGAACTAAATCATCACTTCCTGGGAAACTCAACAAAATCTAAGTTTCTGCCATGGGGAAGCCAGCTTATTGATCCTACATGATGACTGAGATGTGCAGATGTAAGTTAATAACTGTCGTGTTATTGCGTTCAGATATCTGATGTTTGAGATGTTCTAGACAGATATTCCAACTAAATGTAGAGCTAATAAAGACTCCAATAAAATTATCAGCTAATTTTTAGCTTACAAATAAATAAATAAATAAATATTAAAGCTGATAAACAATCAACTGATCCACTTTAGATGGACACTGTTTGCCATGATGGCTTTGAATTGCTTGAAATATGATTTTAATCTCTTCAAAAAAGGAAAATACAGTTCAGTGCAACATGTGCAGCACAAGTCTGTCATATAGGCAGACGACATAAAATTATAATAAGAACATTATAATTGTGTGATTGGGACATTGCTTTTAATGGTGAGACTTTTGTTTTTGTAATAAGGATCTAAAAAATTATATAAAAATTTTGGGTAACACTTTATTTTACGACCCGCAAACAACTGCGTAAGTAAACCGAAACTACGGTGTACGTTTCTGTAATTATAGCGTACTTCCGTGTAGGTATAGGGGAACAATATGTTAAGTTTTGGGTAATAAAGGGGTAACAAGCAGATATACAACCTGTAAATAACTTCGTAAGTAAATCGAAATTACGGTGTACGTTTTTGTAATTATAGTGTACCTCCGTGTAGGTATAGGGGAACAATATGTTTACAATAAGTTTTATATGTATAAAGGGGTAACAAGCAGATATACAAGCAAATTATTTATAATGTAATTATTTTAAAACTAACAGGTACCTATTATGTTAATATATTCCAGGCAAAAACTGTACGTCTGTTGTATATAAAAGTTATCATCACATTTCTGGCAAAATATGTTCTTGTGCAATTTTACAGGGTAATTTTGACATCTGTGGGTTGAAAATGAAACGTGTATGGCTGTATGTAAGCACAGCATGATAAAAAATGAATTTATTGGCTTTTCTTACTAGATTAATTAATGTTAAAATCAACCCACAGCTGCCAAAATTAAATGTAAAATTACACAAGAACATATTTTGCCAGAAATGTGATGATAACTTTTATATACAACAGACGTACAATTTTTGCCTGGAATATATTAACATAATAGGTACCTGTTAAAATAATTACATTATAAATAATTTGCTTGCATATAGCTTGTTACCCCTTTATTACCTTATACCTACACGGAAGTACGCTATAATTACAGAAACGTACACTGTAATTTCGGTTTACTTACGCAGTTGTTTGCGGGTCGTAAAATAAAGCGTTACCAAATTTTGATTTAGATTTTTCAGCCAATATATCGGTTATCGGCTTTCAAAATATCTGCCAAAATGTTCATATCAGTGTTACTTACTTTAGAGACTGCAAATAAATCACTCAATAAAGCTGTGTCTAACTCAATCTGCTGTGTCTGTGATAGTCTGTGTTTATAATGAGCTGTGCAATATTATTGTTAGGTATTATTTTTGTATTTGAATCAGGGCACTCCTGCAAGAGAGGAGCCGCTGCTCTGGGTTGTCAGCTGATCAGCGGTTGGCCAATCACAGCTCAGCTGGTGACGTAGAGAGGCTGTAAACATGTACAGTATAAACAGACATGACTGTCAGCTCCTGGACTCAGACAGTCAGCATGGACAGAGTAAGTCTTTTTACTTATTACTCAGTGCTTGGGTTTGTTCTGTCTCACTGAACTCTTGCTTTAATGTGTTTGTAACTATAGATGTGTCACTGTTGTTACATCATCGCTGCCGTATTATTTTGCATAACAACTGCTTGTTCTGAACCTTTACTGAAGTTGACAAAGAAACTATTTAAAAGATTGAAACTGCTATTTTATTTAATGAAAACGTTACACATCGAAAATATATAAATTAACCTAATAATAATAAATGCTGAATTGTTTCTGCTGTCCATTCTGTTCCTGTCAGATAAATATTATGTATTATGTTTTACAAATATTGTGTTATTTCGTAGTTTTGAAGACTTTACTATTATTATGTGGAATATAGTCAGTGCTTTTCACTGCTGGCATATATGATCAATAAATGCTCTTATGGTGGCACTTTAGATTAGTTGAACTTTAAACTATATGATGTTGCATTTTGTCTTAACCTCTAAAAAGGAAAATAGTGGAGGACTTTGGGACTCGGTGAAGAAAGCAGCTTTTGTCATCGGATCTGGGCTTTTCTTCCTGATCGGGTTCAGAAACTCAGTGACATGGTGAGAAATTTTCATTTTCATGTCAGCCTTGCATTTTGTCAGCCATAAACGACGTGTGGTTTATGGTTGTGTTCCAGCGAGCATTAATCATTAATGAGCTGCTTGTGTTTTGAAGGCATTTGCAGAGGTTTTGGGGAGCGTCTGGAGATTTCTGGCAGACACAGTGGACAAAACTTCACCAAGCCTTGGGTGGAAATGAGGCTGCCTTGTTTTTTATCGGTTAGAGATTTAGTCAAACTTGTTTTTAACCTTTATGCAGCTTCCCCTCTGGACATTGATCACGCATCTGTTGTTCTAGACTGAACCGACTGCCTCAAAGTGCAAAAAATAACATTACTAACAACTCTTAGTGCCAGTGTGGACCTGTAAAAGGTCACTTAAATAGAAACATTTTGGCAAAGACCACTGTATTCTGCATCAGGCAATTTTATTGAATTACATTTTCCCAACAATGCAACGAGTTCAAGTGTTTTCTGCCCCAACATGAGCAGTGGGTTAATCCTGCATGTTGTCTGTGGTGTTGAACAGGGACGATGTTGGTGCCGACGCTCTCGTTCTGGCTGTTTAACGCTCTGCTGATGCTGGTCGACACGACGGGGAAGCCGAGCTTCATCACACGCTACAGGATTCAGCCGGACAAAAACAACCCGGTATCGTCCTGTTTAAACTCTCAATCATTACTGTCTGCTTCAAACGGTACGGGAGTCATCCCAGGGCTGTCACCATCACTCCATTACAATTGACCCGTGTCAAATAATGTTATAATATTATATTTCAGATAAATGCTGTTCTTTTGAACTTTATATACATCAAAGAATCCTGGAAATCTTTTTTACACAACTGGTTTCAACATTGATTATAATAATAAATGTTTTTTTGAGAATCAAATCTGAAGGATCATGTGACACTGAAGACTGGAGTAATGATGCTGAAAATTCAGCTGTGATCACAGGAATAAATTACACTTTATTATATATTTTAAATTGTCATAATATTGAACATAATATTGAACGTAAACATAATATTATGTTTTTTTTGTTGGTATTTTATTCAAATAAATGCAGCCTTGGAGAGCAGAAGACGTTTCTTTTAAAATTTATTAAAAACTTTACCGATCCAAAACTCTTGACTGGTAGTGTTCTGTACATGAAAAAACATTCTTATTAGACCATTTTATACAAGCGCTGCACTATAGTCAAGTCTCCTTCATTTATGAACGCTTTTAAAGCAACACTATGTAAGATTGTTTACCTTAAAATAATGTTTCCAAAATCTTATCAGTGGTTCATCAAGTGGTAACAGGGTGAAAGGCACTTCTGCCATCGCCTGACGGGGTCTGTATCGCTTTTACTGGCACTATGTAACTTCGGGGTTCGGGTAGTAACCCAACCACAAAAAGAACTACAAAATTCGACTACTTTACGTCAAGCGCTGCAATAGTCATTATTTCGTTTTTCTTCATTTCTGATGTCGCAATACATCATCCTTTTATGAAATCATGTAACATACTCTACCTTGTCTGTGGACATTGTTCATTCTGAAGCCGGTGCTGGGTAAACAGCGAGCGTGCGTGCGACGGTAGGCTAAACTATTTACGACAGCGGCAATGGACAATTTCATTTCCAACCAGTAGCGCGACCGAAGAGGAAAAGCTACTTGGTGTTACTTTAACACTATAGAGTTTGACAGCAGCTTTACAGTGATAACAGGAGATTACAGTAACAGAGAGTGTTTAGGCTTTACAGCAGATCTAGAATAAAGTTATTGTCCAGATAAAGTTAGTTTTGATTGATTCACTTCCGTTGCAAAGATCATTAGTTATTAACTTAGCGGCCGCTAACACGATACCGTTCTCACAGAAAACCCTTAAAAACCCTCCGGTTGCTCATTTGCACAAAACAGTGCCTGGAGCTCGAGAACGCAAACCTCGAAATAGGTTTCAAAGTGCAAGTATGGGATGATTATAGTATCAAAATGATTAACACGTACAAGCGCACTTATCAATGAACTTGATACATGTTGCAGAAATGTTTTATCCATGCCTTTCAACTTGCGTGTGTAAAATTCAAAATTGAATGAATGTGAAGCAATTTGTACAAATAGAGACATTTTTGTGAATACAAATGTTTTCCTTTGTATTAGTGTATCATAATTTGCACATACAACACAGAAGATGTGCATGTGTGGATCAGGTGACACGCGTGCATTCATTGACTCGTTTCTGAGTCGATCCTATTTTGATTCATTTGGATTTTGAGACTTTCATTTCGCGGGTTTCGCCTTGCACGATCCACACACAGCTGTCTGAGAAAACCTGCTACCACTAGATGGCAGTATTCTGCTAAAACAGACAACGGCAGCATAATCAGGCGTTCTTCCGCATTTAAGACGCTTAATGAGAGTGATATTGAAGCACCAAATTTAGTACACAATAATATAGGCCTACCCTATTAATAAAGCATACGTTATAGAGGCAAACATTAGATCAGATTATGAACAACACCCATAGAAAACCATTATAAAACGCTTAACGTGCAATCGCGCGTTGCATGTTCAGGAAGGTGTATTGGCTACTGAGTTTAAATATCACCGTCTTACTGCATTGACGTTAAGCTTTTTCTTTATAATATGCTCTATGGGAGGAAAACTATATAGCCTACCTACAGACAAGAGACTATGAACGCAACGCACGGCGTTTCAAGTTAATACAATTTTAGAATTTTAAAATTGTAAAATTGCAGCTACAGGCCAGTTGATTTAATTAATATTTCATGTCGATATACAATGGTTGCATATTGTTAAAACTCATCGTGCTATACTATAGCCTATAACAGTGGCTTAAGGGTCAAGGGAAAACAAATGTAGGCTACTGCGAAAATCGTCTTTAATATTTAAAAACAGACATTTTCAAATTCCAAAGCTTGTATACTATGTATACAATGTGTAGTCAGATAAAAAATAAGCATATAATATGAACGCAACTGCCAAATTTTACCCTTTTTTTTAACAGGAAGGAAAATTGTATTAACTTGAAACGCCGTGCTCAAATTCACTCAAATGAATCATGTCTGTAGGCTATATAGTTTTCCTCCCATAGAGCATATTATAAAGAAAAAGCTTAAGCAGTAAGACGGTGATATTTAAACTCAGCCATACACCTTACTGAACAGAATTGCAACGCGCGATTGCACGTTAAGCGTTTTATAATGGTTTTCTATGGGTGTTGTTCATAATCTGATCTAATGTTTGCCTCTATAAAGTATGCTTTATTAATAGGGTAGGCCTATATTATTGTGTACTAAATTTGGTGCTTCAATATCACTCTCATTAAGCGTCTTAAATGCGGAAGAACGCCTGATTATGCTGCCGTTGTCTGTTTTAGCAGAATACTGCCATCTAGTGGTAGCAGGTTTTCTCAGACAGCTGTGTGTGGATCGTGCAAGGCGAAACCCGCGAAATGAAAGTCTCAAAATCCAAATGAATCAAAATAGGATCGACTCAGAAACGAGTCAATGAATGCACGCGTGTCACCTGATCCACACATGCACATCTTCTGTGTTGTATGTGCAAATTATGATACACTAATACAAAGGAAAACATTTGTATTCACAAAAATGTCTCTATTTGTACAAATTGCTTCACATTCATTCAATTTTGAATTTTGCACACGCAAGTTGAAAGGCATGGATAAAACATTTCTGCAACATGTATCAAGTTCATTGATAAGTGCGCTTGTACGTGTTAATCATTTTGATACTATAATCATCCCATATGCAAGCCTTGAAGAAAAATATATTGAAATAAATTTGAAATCACTGTTGGCTTAGTGTGATGATCAAATCACAAATGCTGTGTTTCCCTGAAATAAAGGTGTGCGCTGTGTGTTTCAGAGTGAAGCGCGGCACTGCGAGCGGCTCATGCTTCACACACTCCATTCACTGTAAATCATAAACTCTGCTCAGAGTTAGACGTGCATTTGGAAACGCATTATACGCTACTAATCTCACCAGATTTATAAAGACAAGCGTTTATAAACACGTTGCAAACAAAGGAGAAGCATTAAGGACTAAAAGCATGATGGTTTAACATCTGAGAAAGATAATAAGGCGTATAAATATTAGTATTGTAATTTTACAATTGCACTATAAAATAAAATGTATTAAGTAGAGTTCATGATGTGACATCATGATGTAATGATTTAAAATTAAATTTAGACTAATTTGGATAATGTTCATGCATATTACATGTATGTTTTAGGGACGCACAATATATTGGCAAACATATCGATATCGGCCGATATATGTTAATTTTTAATGTTATCGTCTCAATAAGAAAATTTGGCCGATATATTAAAGCTGATAAATAATATTTCCTTCAGCTGAGACACTTCAACATGGTGGCTTTAAATTGCTTGAAATATGATTGAAATCACTTCAAAAAAGGAAAATACAGTAAAGTGCAACATGTGCATTGCAACATTATAATGAGATTATGAGAACATTATAATTGTGTGTTTGGGACATGGATTTTAATGATGAAACTTTAGTTTTTGTAATCAGCCTCTCAAAATGATATAAAAAATTGTGTTTTGATTTATTGGCCAATATATTTTAAATATAAAGAATTATTGGTATCGGGCAACATTTTTATATCGATGAATCCCTAGTATATTTACAGTATTGTTCAATAAAACCAATTATTAATAACAAAAAATATCCAATTGCTCGATCAATCATCACAATAATTGATCAATTAGTTGATTACAATAATAATGGATAGTGGCAGCCCTAGTATAATGGACAAAAGACACAAACCCAGATTTCACTCATTAGTTCTTGCTGAGGCTGGGAGATTATTTAATATTCACACAATTATTTTGCTGACAATGAAAGATTAAGCCATATTAATGAATATTGCACTGATTTTAATGCATTTACTATTAGACCAGTAAGTTTCTTAAAAACCTTGTCATTAGACATATTGCATGATCCTTCCTTATTTGTGACTCATTCAATAGCGTCTCTGGTTTAAACATGAAAAGGCAAAAATGTAGGAAAAAAATTGTTAGACTGGTAAATTTAAGTAATTTTTATGTTTACTTTAGACTTATGTTTCAGTGAATCAATTCAAAACTCTTAATTAGTTATTAATTTGCAGCACCGCTCTAAGAGGTTTAGGGTGTATTAGTAATATATCTGCAAATGCTGCTATGTATTGATATATTAGAGTAAATATTCTTCTTTCGTGTAAACCACGGCTCGATGTTTGACTGTATTCTACTCATCACAGCAGTTAAATCTGTATGACCTCATACAGTCACATCACACTTTACTAAAAAGGTTATGTAATATAATATTTGGCTAAGCATAAAGGAACTCAATCATACTCTTCTATAAAGTTCAGGTCACGCTACATCTCAAAGGAATCTGATAATCTTCCATAGTCAGTTACTTACTAGTAACACTTAATTATACAACTGGTCACTATCTCATAGTACATAGACGTAGAGGTAGTTACAATCACACTGCCCTATACACACCAAAGTGTTCAGCTACAGTCATTTACAGTCCCGTTTTTAAAATACATGTTACACTCACCGTGTCATGCTGCTCAGATAGTTTTCACCATTGGTAGCTAACTAACTTTGACTAAAAACAAGTCAGTCAATCACGTTTTTAGTAAAGACCTTAGGTTAGGCAGCTCATCTGTATACACCCCACACAATCAGCTACACACTACCCAATACACACACCAGGCAGCTAACACACACTCTACTACACACCAGTACAACACACATCACACTCTACATCACACACGTTTAAATGTACATGAGCATCCGTTCTGCTCACTAGAAAAGGTTCTGTTTCAGACATTGCTATTTCCTGTAATAGTGAATCCAGGAAGTGAATACTCTAGATCTATTACGTACCACAAACAACAGTACTAAAGCAATGCACACTATTCTTTAGACACACGTGCATTTGTCTTTAACTAAGAGTCTTACTGTCTACACTAGGTGTGCAGCCATGACTCATCTTACAAAAGGGCTCTAAGATCATATCTTTCGACTCACAAAGTTTAGCACTCAGTAAACTCTTCGTATAATACACAGGTAGCCTCACACTTGCCCATCGGTAAACGGTGCGTTTAACCATCTTCATGTGTTCTGTCACACTGATCAGCTCAACATGCACACTTTCATACCTGAGGTCGTCGCTTAGATCTTCTATACACACACAGGTCAGCTAAATCCATCTTCTACACCTGCTACACACAACTCCACTACACACACAGGTCAGCTACACATCCACTCTTTACTACACACACAGTCACCATCAACACACACACACAGCAGCTACACATCACACTCCTCTACACACACACAGGTCAGCTACACTCACTCTCTACTACACACACAGGTCAGCTACATCACACTCTTCTATACAACCAGGTCAGCTAACATCATAAATCTCTACTGTACACAACAGGTCAGCTAACATCACACTCTTCTACTACACACCAGGTCAGCTACACTCACACTCTTTATACCACCGGTCAGCTCATCACCTCTTTACTACACCAAGGTCAGTACATCAACTCCTCTGCTAACACTACAGGTCAGCTAACACATCACACTCTTCTCTACACACACAGGTCAGCTAACATCTACACTCTTCACTACAAACAGGTCAGACACATCACTCCTCTACTAACACACAGGTCAGCTACACATACCCTTCTACACACACAGGTCAGCTACACATCATACTCTCTACTACACACACAGGTCAGCTACCATCACACTCTCTCTAACAACAGGTCAGCTACACATCATCTCTATACACAGGTCAGCTACACATCACACTCTCTACTACACACACAGGTCAGCTACACATCACACTCCTCTACTACACAACAGGTCAGCTACTACATAGCACATCTCTCTACTACACACACAGGTCAGCTACAACATCACACTCTTCTACTACACACACAGGTCAGCTACACATCACACTCTCTACTACACACACAGGTCAGCTACACATCACACTCTTCTACTACACACACAGTGTCAGCTACACATCATACTCTCTACTACACACACAGGTCAGCTACACATCACACTCTTCTACTACACACACAGGTCAGCTACACATCACACTCTTCTACTACACACACAGGTCAGCTACACATCACACTCTTCTACTACACACACAGGTCAGCTACACATCACACTCTTCTACTACACACACAGGTCAGCTACACATCACACTCCTCTACTACACACACAGGTCAGCTACACATCACACTCCTCTACTACACACACAGGTCAGCTACACATCACACTCTCTACTACACACCACAGGTCAGCTACACATCACACTCTTCTACTACACACACAGGTCAGCTACACATCACACTCTTCTACTACACACACAGGTCAGCTACACATCACACTCTTCTACTACACACACAGGTCAGCTACACATCACACTCCTCTACTACACACACAGGTCAGCTACACATCACACTCTTCTACTACACACACAGGTCAGCTACACATCACACTCTTCTACTACACACACAGGTCAGCTACACATCACACTCTTCTACTACACACACAGGTCAGCTACACATCACACTCTTCTACTACACACACAGGTCAGCTACACATCACACTCTTCTACTACACACACAGGTCAGCTACACATCAACTCTCTCTACACACACAGTCAGCTACACATCACTTCTACACAGGTCAGCTACACATCAACTCTTCTACTACACACACAGGTCAGCTACACATCACACTCTTCTACTACACACACAGGTCAGCTACACATCAACTCTTCTACTACACACACAGGTCAGCTACACATCACACTCTTCTACTAACACACAGTCAGCTAACATCATACTCTTCTACTACACACACAGTCAGCTAACATCATACTCTCTACTACACACACAGTCAGCTACACATCACACTCTTCTACTACACACACAGGTCAGCTACACATCACACTCTTCTACTACACACACAGGTCAGCTACACATCACACTCTTCTACTACACACACAGGTCAGCTACACATCACACTCTTCTACTACACACACACACAGGTCAGCTACACATCACACTCTTCTACTACACACACAGGTCAGCTACACATCATACTCCTCTACTACACACACAGGTCAGCTACACATCACACTCTTCTACTACACACACAGGTCAGCTACACATCACACTCCTCTACTACACACACAGGCAGGGTTCGAATTATGATTTCATCTTTGTGGGGGTCTCTTTAAAAAAAGCAAAAAAAAAAAGTAACCCATGAGCAGGCGTGGTGTATGTGATAAATAAATAGCTAAATACTGCACACTTCATTATTTTGAGTTCAACGTACGTTTATTAATACAGGAATAGAGAATATTTGGGTGTAGTTTGTTACCTCTAGGGGGGTCTGGGGGCATGCCCCCCCAGGAAGAAAATTTTGTACATTTTAAAAGATAAATTCAATAATCTGGTGCACTTTGAGTCACCCAAATCCGCTGTTAAAAATAATCCAACTGCCCAAACATATGATATTCTTTGATTTAGATCTGCATCTGATCATCATTACAATTTTTTAAATTCTCAATGTTAAGCATATGGTAAAATATCACACTGAAGTGGGCTGATTTAAAATTAACATTTATTAAAATTAAAAGTTATTCTTTGGCCAAAATTACATTTCCTTAATACCCTAAACAGAGGTTTTTTACTCCCTTCAAAGTTAAATTGACAATGTTTCTTTACATCATTGGCAAACACTCTTATCAGAATATTTTTTTTACCTTTAAAAAAAGGCATTTTCCACTCTAATTTTATGTAGCCTATGCTCCATCTTTCTTTTAAAATATTCCTTAATTTGATCAATACATTAAATAAGAATAATAAGACAGTAGGCTGTTACCAATCAAATTAAATAATTTACATTGAGAAATTATGCCCTGATATGTTTTCCTTGATTGATTTTCTCTAAAGAGAATTACGTTGTTGAAAACGAAAGTAAAAGAGTGACGCTCATTGCGTTTTACCATGATGAGAGTTCCGTGTCTTTATTAAAATCAACACATTATAGGCCTAATGATTTATCTGTCATCCATCCTCGATTAATTTGAATGTAGGCTAATTTTTTTATTATTTGGCTCGCCCGACCCGCGCAGCACTATCGGCAATATGCGATATATTTGTGATATATTTCGCGCGTTGGCTGCAGTGTTGGCACGCGCGAAAGCACTTTTGAATTTAGCAGTTGATCACGTGATGCACTGACTGTTCTAATCACACCGCTGTGAACGTACGTGCGAAAGGGTTAACAAATATGCCTCGATTATTGAAGGAAAAAGTGCTTTATATGTAATTTAAAATGATGGTGCTGATGATTTTTAGAGCCCCCACAGGTGTAGGATTTTACTGCTTTTGTAACCCTCGACTCAGGGTTTTGTTATCTAATTCTAAATATCAACTATCTAAGTTCGGTCAAGGAGCTTTGGGAAATTTTCTTCTTTTTTTCCTTTAAATACTCAGAACTAATTGAATAATCAAAATCTCATAAAAAAAAAAAACAAATAAAGTAATGCCACACACAGGAATTCGGTTAACCAGAAAATATATATTGTGAGGCAACTAAAATGCTCTCTGTTCTGGCACTTCAAAACACCAAAGTGATAACCTCAAATGACAATCAACTCCCAATAATTAATTGAGCTTGTTAACAGAATTGAATACAATATAATTGTAACCCAAAAAAAATCAAAATGTGGAAAGTTCAGTTTTCTTTTCTTGGGGCAAAAAAACAAAAAAAAAATGTCTCAGTCCTACCACTTTCCCAAGCAAAATATTCAGTGAATCAAGGACGAAGGAATGAAGAGCTGAAGAGTTGATAGTTTGGGATGAGATGATGAAAAGGATTTGTTCTGGATGAATCCACTCAAATGATCCTGGTCCCAAGTGTATCACCAACAACCAGTCCAAGGGAAAAAACCACAGTGATTCAATTCAACTTCCTGGACGCTATGTGTTTTTCTCCGTGCTCCGTGCACATTCACTCTGCGCGCTATTGCTGTGCACTCACTCCTTGCATGAACTACCCTATCTCTTAAAGGGGCAGTAACAAGTTTTAAAGAAATACAGCTAACTATTGAAACAGGATATAAATCTCAAGGGTTACACTCTCCCCTTCTAAATCGCATGAGTCCCTGCGTGCGTATTAACAGGAAGACTGGCAGAGAGAATTCCTCCCAAAGAATCAAAAAATGTCATTAGGGCAAGAATTATGGGCTTTCCTAATTCCTCATATTCTAGTGTCTTTGGTGGGCGTCTCTCCCGACCTGAACGTCTGAGAGGTACAGATTCAGCCTCAACTGAATTGTGTGACAAATCTTGGGATCCTAGCCCTGCCTCTGGTAAAATCTCCTCTGGGATCTCAATGACAATATGACCAGGGGAATGTTCAAACTCATTAGCCTCTGAAACCAGAGTGACAGGTGTGCCCCCAGTAACAGCTTCTGAATCTTCTTGTGGGGGTTCAATCACAGGCTGGACAGACTCTGATCTGGGAATAGTTGAAATACATGGAGAGAACTCAGCTGCGTGAGGGTTCAATGAGTTCGACGTCTTCCCAGAAAAATCATGTGAGGTGAGTGGCTCATCATCTACTCGTATAATGTAGGGACTCCTTGTGACTATTTCAGGAGTGGGTATTTGAAGGAAACTTCCTTCCTCATCACTGGACAGCTCCTCAATATAGTCACATTCCTTCATGTCTGTATTTACTCTTGTTCTCATCCCACGTTTCCTGTTAGCTGTGTGTTTTGTTCCAGGCACCTGCTCTTCTGGGCTCACAGGCAAAAACCCGCAAGGCAACAAGAGATCCCTGTGAAGGGTACGATTTGGACCATCACTCTTTTCTGGCTTAACAATGTATACTGGACCATCTGATATCCTCTTGACTACAGTGTGGACAGTCCTTTCCCATCGGTCTGCAAGTTTGTGCTTCCCCCTCAAACTCAAGTTTCTCACGAGGACCCGGTCACCAGGAATCAGTTCAGCTGCTCTGACCTTTAAATCAAACCTTGCTTTGTTCTTTGCATTCATTTTGCGAGAACTTTCAACAGCCAATCCATAGCTTTCTTGGAGACGCTCTCGTAGCTTCTTTACATACTCGGAGTGGGTTTTGTGTGTTCCACTTGAAGAAACTGATGCCAAAAACAAGGTCAATTGGTAGCTTTGCTTGCCGCCCAAACATTAATTCATAAGGTGAATACCCTGTGGTGTCATTCCGGGTGCAGTTGTACGCATGCACAAGGGGCTTTACAAAGTCTCTCCAGTGAGATTTACCTTTCTCATCAAGGGTTCCAAGCATACTGAGAAGAGTTCTATTGAACCTCTCCACAGGGTTCCCCCGTGGGTGATAAGGCGTAGTCCTAATCTTGTCAGCTCCAATAAGGGCACACAACTCTCGGATGGTGTGAGATTCGAAATCCTTTCCTTGATCACTGAGGAGGCGACTTGGAAAGCCATAATGGACAATGAAATTCTCCCAGAATGCCTTTGCAATGGTCTTAGCTTTCTGGTCTTTTGTCGGTACCGCCACAGCAAATTTGGTAAAGTGGTCGGTCATGACCAGTATATTTCTAGTGTCATGACTGTCAGGCTCGAGAGACAAATAATCCATACATATTAGTTCAAGGGGATAAGTTGTCTGTATGGATTCCATGGGAGCTGCTTTCTGAGGGCACGCTTTCCTCCTGAAACATCTCTCACAGGTGTAACATCGATTTTCAACATCCCTTGCCATCTTCGGCCAAAAGAATCTAGCACGAGCTAGGTCAACTGCACGCTCATAGCCAAGATGGCCCACCTCATCATGAACACCATTCAATGCTCTCTCTCTGCACTTTTGAGGCAGAACCAGCTGGTACAAAGCAGCCCCGTGGCTTGTCCACTTCCGGTATAACACTCCATCTCGTAGCTCAAGCCGTTTCCATTCCCGCAGGAGCAGTTTTACCTCGAGGGGCTCAAACTTGGTTTGTTGGAAGTTGGGTTTTTGACCTTGATCCATGAAAGAGATTATCCTTCTCAGAGTTGAATCCTCCCTCTGAGCCTGGTACCAATCGTCACGGGTCATTCCAGGAATAGTCTCGTACCCTGTGGTGGTGAAACCTTCAGGAACAGATGAAGCATCCAAAGCCAAGGACTCTGCAAGGACAACAGACTCTGATTCCTCGGACATGTCACTCGACAAGACAAACGAATGACGTTCACACATCGCAGAGAGTAATTCGGGGGAGATCACCTCAGTTTCCTTGCATAATCGCCGTTTCAAGTCTCCAATAGCCCTCTCTTCTTCAAGGAACGCATCATCTTCCTCTGGTGGATTTTGCGGTCTTCTGGACAATCCATCAGCATCCTTATTGACGGATCCAGCTCTGTATTTTATATTGAACCTGTAAGTAGACAACGCCGCAAGCCAGCGATGTCCTGCTGCATCGAGTTTTGCCGTGGTCAGCACATATGTCAGTGGGTTATTGTCTGTGAGAACAGTAAATTCAGTGCCATAGAGATAATCACTAAATTTCTCACAGACGGCCCATTTCAAGGCCAAATATTCTAATTTGTGGGTAGGATAATTTCTCTCACTTTTTGAAAGACCCCTACTGGCATATGCGATCACGCGGAGCTTGCCCTCCTGCTCTTGGTATAGAGCTGCACCGAGGCCCTCCCCACAGGCATCTGTATGCAAGACATAGGGAAGTTCTGGGTTTGCGAAAGCGAGAATTGGGGCAGATGTCAATTTCTCAATCAGGGTCCTAAATGCATTCTCACACACGGCTGTCCACTCTTCATCAATGCGGGCATTGGTATCCACAGGAGTGCTCAATTTCTCTCTCTTGTAAACCTTCCCCTTTTTCCTTGGAGGACTATATCCTGCAGTCAGACTGTTTAATGGCTTTGCTATTTCAGAGTACCCCTTGACGAAGCACCGATAATACCCAGCAAAGCCAAGAAAACATTTTAGCTCTCGCCTGGTTGAAGGACGAGGCCAATCTTTCAGAGCGGAAATCTTTTCGGGATCGGTGTGAACCCCATCAGCATCCACCACATGTCCCAGATACTTTACAGATGATTTGAAAAAGTGGCATTTCTCAGGAGATAACTTCAGTCCACACTCCTTCAGACGAGTCAACACTTTCATCAGCCTGGCTTCATGTTCCTCAAGTGTTTTAGAAAAGACGATGAGATCATCCAGAAACACGAGTACTTCATTCAAATGCATGTCTCCTACACACTTCTCCATAAGCCTCTGGAAAGTGCTAGGTGCATTTGTGACACCTTGAGGCATACGATTAAATTCAAAGAAGCCCAGAGGACAAACAAAAGCGGTTTTGTGTTTATCTTCTTCGGCTACTTCAACTTGGTAATATCCTGATTTAAGGTCCATGACAGAGAACCATTTAGCCCCACTGAGTGCAGAGAAAGCTTCCTCTATGTTGGGAAGTGCATATGCATCTTTTATAGTGTGCACATTAAGCTTCCTATAATCGACACAAAGTCTGATCTGGCCATTCTTCTTGCGAACCAAAACGATTGGTGATGCGAAGGGGCTCTCTGACTCTCTGATTATCCCAGCATCTAGAAGCTCTCTGAGATGTTGCTTAACAGCTTCCCGGTCACTGGGATGAATTGGCCTAGGTCGTTCCTTAAAAGGTGTCTCATCCTGTAGTCTGATGTGGTGTTTCACTGCAGTGGCATGACCATATGACAAGTCATCAACAGCAAACACCTCTGACATGGAATTGAGTTTATCAGAGATGCGTTTTTTCCATTCTTCCGGAATGGGCGAGTTATCAAGTTCGAACACCAGCTTCCCACAGGGCACCTGAGCAGAACAAGACAAAAGCTCAGTCTTCAGAGGCAGAACATAAGCAGCTGCCATCTCTGCGATCACACGCTTGGAATGAAGGATAATATCCCGGTCAGTTATGTTTTTTATTATGACAGGAATCTTTGAACGAGCCTTGTGTGGGGCACTAACCACAGCACACTCAAGCAGAAGTCCACCCGGCAAGGGAAAAGACTCGGGTTGCTCTAAGACAAATAAGGCATTTGACATTCCCTTAATCCTCACTTGACCAAAGAGGCATTTTTTCTGTTTGGCAGGGATAGTGATTTGGCCTTTCCCTAGTGCTTTCACTTAAAAGGATTTCCTCCCACTCTCATAATTCTGAGCCACATGTTGAAAAAGCAACGCATAATCACTACTGCCACCGGGTTTTTGGAAGAACTTGGCCCCTTTTTTTTCTACCCCTTGCTGGTATAAGCGGTCGAGAACATTTGTCCCAATCAACAGTGGGACCTTACTGTTGAAGTGACAATCCGGGACAACAAGTAGGAGAGAAGAAAGCTCCTCCTCTGCGCCTGTGACAGTACAAGGGAAGGTTATGATGGCTTGGATGTAACCAAGGTATGGAACATTCTGTCCGCCGGCACCCTCAACCTCAAACAACGCATGAATTGGCTGAATGGGAACCGAAGAAAGATTTGTCAAGTAAAACGCCTCTGAAACAGTCGTAACTTGTGACCCGGTGTCCAAGAGAGCATCACACCGAGTGCCTTCAACAAGGACAGACGAAACACAACGTTTGCCAATAAGACCTTGCGGCAAGAATTCATCCTTAACCCTGATGTTTGTTTGGGTTTCTCTCGCCCAATGGACTGTATCATGAACCATCATTGTGGGACGAATATGAGTGCTGGCAGCTCCTGAGTGTCCCGCAACAGAAGCTGTTAGAGGTTTAAAGAAAAATGTGATGTCCCATGCAATTTCCGGTAATCCTCGCGTCTCTCCCTCAGCTGTGAATTCTTCTTCCGAACAAGCTCAGGGTTGGGATCATTACTGCAGCGAACTGGAATGTGTCCATCTTCCCCACACTTGAAGCAGAACCAGGGCTTTGGCATAGTTGTAGAGCCAGATGTCACATTGGAGCTGGACACAAGGCAGTCACTGGTAATTGCACTTCCTTTAGCGTTTTTTCCACTTTTTATCTCATAGTCTCTAGTTTCACCTTTCCTTGACAAGTATGCAACTTGTTTTTTCAGTGCAGCTATCTCTCCTTTAAGCTTCTGGGTTTCATCCTGTTGGCATTTATCAGTTGGCTCAGGCGAAGGTTCTACGTTAACAGGTATACCATACACTGAGTGAGCATGAGCAGCTGCTTTCGTGCTGCCAAGATGTTTCTTCATTCGATCTAGCTTTGCTGCCTTTTTGTCTTCCTCTGTTCTCACAGAGAGCAGGAGTTCAGGAAAGGTTGGTGGATTGTCTTTACGATGTTCAAGCTGAAGTCCTATTATCATGGCCTGGTCCCAGCACCCTCGACAGAACTGGCGGAGCAGATGCTTACGGGAATCTGCAGCACTGGCTCCCCCTCTGGATATTGCTCTGGTAAGAAGAGTATGCAGTCTTTGCAGATATGCTGAAGACTTTTCTCCTGCATTTTGATTTAGGTTAAGAAAAGTGGCAAAGAGCTCCTCTCCATCTTCTACTACACCAAAGGCTGATTCAATCTGGTTAAGGTAAGAGCTAGGTGAAGAATTAACACCTAAGGGCTTGACAATGTCCGCTGCTGGGCTAAGCAGGCTCTCTAAGATCATCCTTACTTTTTGAGAATCTGGCGAAGAGGGGTCAGAAAGTAGGAGATCAACTTGAGTACGCCACGTTTCATAGTCGACTTCCCCATTTGGCTTGGGGGTCCGTCCGGAGAATGTGCGGATACGGCTCTGCCTCAAAGGTGAATGCGCAGACTCATTACGAATGACGTGCTCCACAACAACCCTTTGAATCTGAGGGGGGTTAAGCAGACTTTCATCAACATGCAATGGACTTGGTGGAGCATGCAAGGGGGAAAGGTTTGGAATCCTAGTTTGAGCTTGACTTAACTCAGCAGGGTTAGTTCTTCCTGAGTCACGAAGACTTGGGCTGCGAACAGTTGTATGTGGATCTGCTTCAGCAGCTTGGGAATCATCCGAATGAAGCTGAATGCTCTGAAGTTCATTCTGAAGAGCAAGCAGGAATCCTGCTCTACCACTTCCGGAGATAGCGTTCAGTTCATCTAGATATCTTAATGCCAGTTCCCTGCCTAGCCTCTGCTGACATAGATCACGGACTATTCTTACATGCCATGTCATGGTAGGGTCTTTTGGGCTTGGCAGGTCACCTAAACAATCAGGGCTGATACTCAGAATAGATTTCTCAGACAAATACTGAATTAGGACTCTCCCAGCTGGCTGATCTGGCTCATCAGGAACTCTGACTATTTTCTCAATTTCCCCGTGTGTCTCAAAAATATTCTGAATATCCTCAACGTCACAAGTTTCTTCTACCCCCGTAATATACAGACAGTTCGGACCATGTAGATCAAAGCGGTCACAAAGATCCATATTTTGTTATGGGACATAGAATCAAGCTCAAAATAACTTTGAAAAAAAAATGTAGATCCCACTCTCAAAATATTGAATGAAAATCAAATCACACAAAAAAAATAGTTCTTTGAGGTAATTAACAAAACAAGTAAAATTTAACCCAAGCTCCTGGCTGCTGGCTCGCCACTATTTTATGTAACCCTCGACTCAGGGTTTTGTTATCTAATTCTAAATATCAACTATCTAAGTTCGGTCAAGGAGCTTTGGGAAATTTTCTTCTTTTTTTCCTTTAAATACTCAGAACTAATTGAATAATCAAAATCTCATAAAAAAAACAAAACAAATAAAGTAATGCCACACACAGGAATTCGGTTAACCAGAAAATATATATTGTGAGGCAACTAAAATGCTCTCTGTTCTGGCACTTCAAAACACCAAAGTGATAACCTCAAATGACAATCAACTCCCAATAATTAATTGAGCTTGTTAACAGAATTGAATACAATATAATTGTAACCCAAAAAAAATCAAAATGTGGAAAGTTCAGTTTTCTTTTCTTGGGGCAAAAAAACAAAAAAAAAATGTCTCAGTCCTACCACTTTCCCAAGCAAAATATTCAGTGAATCAAGGACGAAGGAATGAAGAGCTGAAGAGTTGATAGTTTGGGATGAGATGATGAAAAGGATTTGTTCTGGATGAATCCACTCAAATGATCCTGGTCCCAAGTGTATCACCAACAACCAGTCCAAGGGAAAAAACCAGTCAGAATGTCTCAGAAACGATCACAGAAAGCAATATTCATCGACTTCTCTTCCACAGTGATTCAATTCAACTTCCTGGACGCTATGTGTTTTTCTCCGTGCTCCGTGCACATTCACTCTGCGCGCTATTGCTGTGCACTCACTCCTTGCATGAACTACCCTATCTCTTAAAGGGGCAGTAACAAGTTTTAAAGAAATACAGCTAACTATTGAAACAGGATATAAATCTCAAGGGTTACACTTTCATGGGAGCTCATCCTCTCTCTATGGGAGCTCAGCTCCCACTGGCTCCCACGTAATTCGAACCATGCACACAGGTCAGCTACACATCACACTCTTCTACTACACACACAGGTCAGCTACACATCACACTCTTCTACTACACACACAGGTCAGCTACACATCACACTCTTCTACTACACACACAGGTCAGCTACACATCATACTCTTCTACTACACACACAGGTCAGCTACACATCACACTCTTCTACTACACACACAGGTCAGCTACACATCGTACTCCTCTACTACACACACAGGTCAGCTACACATCATACTCTTCTACTACACACACAGGTCAGCTACACATCATACTCTTCTACTACACACACAGGTCAGCTACACATCACACTCTTCTACTACACACACAGGTCAGCTACACATCACACTCTTCTACTACACACACAGGTCAGCTACACATCACACTCCTCTACTACACACACAGGTCAGCTACACATCACACTCTTCTACTACACACACAGGTCAGCTACACATCACACTCTTCTACTACACACACAGGTCAGCTACACATCACACTCTTCTACTACTACACACAGGTCAGCTAAAACATCACACTCTTCTACTACACACACAGGTCAGCTACACATCAACTCTTCTACTACACACACAGGTCAGCTACACATCATACTCTTCTACTATCACACACAGGTCAGCTACACATCCACTCTTTACTACACTACAGGTTCAGCTACACATCACACTCTTCTACTACACACACAGGTCAGCTACACATCACATCTTTACTACACACACAGGTCAGCTACACTCAACTCTTCTACTACACACAGGTCAGCTACAATCATACTCTTTACTACACACACAGGTCAGCTACACATCACACTCTTCTACTACACACAAGGTCAGCTACATCACACTTTCTATACACACAGGTCAGCTACACATCACTCTTCTACTACACACACAGGTCAGCTACACTCAACTCTTCTTACACACACAGGTCAGCTACACTCACATCTTCTATACACACAGGTCAGCTACAGTCACACTCTTCTACTACACACACAGGTCAGCTACACATCACACTCTTCTATTACACACACAGGTCAGCTACTCACTTCATCCCAAATCGTTCAACTTTCTACACACAAGGTCAGCTACACTCACACTCTTCTTACTACACACACAGGTCAGCTACACATCAACTCTTCATACTTATACACACACAGGTCAGCTACACATCATACTCTTCATACACACACAGGTCAGCTACAATCATACTCTTCTACTACACACACAGGTCAGCTACACATCATCACTCTTCTACTACACACAAGGTCAGCTACACATCAACTCTTCTACTACACACACAGGTCAGCTACACATCATACTCTTCTACTACACACACAGGTCAGCTACACATCATACTCTTCTACTACACACACAGGTCAGCTACACATCAACTCTTCTACTACACACACAGGTCAGCTACACATCAACTCTTCTACTACACACAGGTCAGCTACACATCATACTCTTCTACTACACACACAGGTCAGCTACACATCATACTCTTCTACTACACACACAGGTCAGCTACACATCACACTCTTCTACTACACACACAGGTCAGCTACACATCATACTCTTCTACTACACACACAGGTCAGCTACACATCATACTCTTCTACTACACACACAGGTCAGTTTACACATCACTACTCTTCTACTACACACACAGGTCAGCTACACATCACACTCTTCTACTACACACACAGGTCAGCTACACATCACACTCTTCTACTACACACACAGGTCAGCTACACATCACACTCTTCTACTACACACACAGGTCAGCTACACATCACACTCTTCACCACTCTCTAACACACCAGTCGTAATCAACTCTTCTAACACACAGTGCTACATCACCTCCACACACACTCACATCTTACACACAGCACACATCCTTCTACCAGGTCGTACAATCACACTTTATACAAGTCACATATCTTCATACACACCAGGCGTAACATCAACCTTACTACAAAAGGTCGTACCTCACTTTACTCACACACTAGTCACTGCACATCATCCTCTTATCCACCAGTCCTACCTCCTCTCTCACACACAGGTCAGTAATACTTTCTACTCACACGGTCAGCTCACACACTTCTCTACACACAAGGTCAGTACACATCACTTTACTCACAAAGTCACCACATCAACTCTCTACACACAGTAGCTAAACACATTCTACTACCACAGTCAGTACACTCTTCTACTACACACAAGGTCAGCTACACATCACACTCTTCTACTACAACACAGGTCAGCTACAATTCTTCTATACACACCAGTCAGCTACACTCAACTTTCTACTACCACACAGGTCAGCTACACATCAACTTCTCTACACACAAGGTCAGCTACACATCAACTCTTCTACTCACCACAGGTCAGCTAACATCACACTCTTTACTACACACACAGGTCGCTAACTCAATCTTTACTCACCACAGTCGCTAACATAACTCTTCTAACACACACACAGGTCAGCTACAATCACTCCTCAAATCATAATCAACCACAACAGGTCAGTACACTCACACTCTTTATACAAACAGGTCAGCTACCTCACTCTTCTCTCACACACAGGTACACACATTTCCAACTAGCTACACCACACTCATAACACACTATACTCCACTCTTCTCTCACACCCAGGTCAGCTACATCAACTCTTCTAACAACTACTACACTCACACCTTCACACCCGGTCTACACATCACTCTTCTACTACACAAAGGGCACTCAACTCTTAACCGTCATACACATTCTACACACACATCGCTAACTCACTTTCACACCCTATACTCAATACTACCAACAGGCGACATCAACTTCTTACACACACAGCGACACATATTTAGGAGTCTTTAACACCAGGTCGAACTCTCTCACACACTCAGCTCAATCAACCACACACAAGGTCAGCTACACATCCACTCTTCTACTACACACAGGTAGCTACATCATCTCTTTATACACACACGTCCTCACATCTACTCTCACTACACACACAGGTCTGCTACTCATTCAAGTACTACTATTACTACACTCAGCACATATTCACTACAACTATCAATCTCCTCTATACACACACAGGTCAGCTACACATCACACTCTTTACTACACACACAGTCAGCTAACATCACATCTCTACTCACACACAGGTCAGCTACACATCAATCTTCTACTACACACGGTCAGCTCTCAACTCTTTACTACACACAGGTCAGCTACACATCACACTCTTCTACTACACACAAGGTCAGCTACACATCACACTCTTCTACTACACCACAGGTCAGCTAACATCAACTCTTCTCTACACACACAGGTCGTACACATCACACTCTTCTACTACACACACAGGTCAGCTACACATCACACTCTTCTACTACACAACAGGTCAGCTACACATCATACTTTCTACTACACACACAGGTCACTACACATCATACTCTTTCTACTACACACACAGGTCAGCTACACATCATACTCTTCTACTACACACACAGGTCAGCTACACATCATACTCCTCTACTACACACACAGGTCAGCTACACAGTCTATACAGCTCACAGCAGAATCAGTGGCTACGTTTACATGCAACTAGATAATCCGTTAGTAATTGGATTGACGGCTCAATCGGACTGAAAGCCTTCATGTAAACGCCTTACTCGATCTGATTGAGCTCGATCCGAATCAAATTTCGATCGGATTTAAAGGAGTTTATTTCTTTTCTAATCCGATCGAGAGAACATGTAAACACTTGATCAGATTGAAAAACGAAACTGAAAGGACTGCGCATGTGCAATGACGTAATGATGTAGAAATAGCGTAATGACGTAGAAATAGCGTAATGACAGAAATAGCGTAATGATGTAGAAATAGCGTAATGACGTAGAAATAGCGTAATGACAGAAATAGCGCAATGATGTAGAAATAGCGTAATGACGTAGAAATAGCGTAATGACGTAGAAATAGCGTAATGACGGAAATAGCGCAATGATGTAGAAATAGCGTAATGACGTAGAAATAGCGTAATGATGTAGAAATAGCGTAATGACAGAAATAGCGTAATGATGCAGAAATAGCGTAATGATGCAGAAATAGCGTAATGATGCAGAAATAGCGTAATGATGCAGAAATAGCGTAATGACGTAAAAATAGCGTAATGACGTAGCGTAATGATGCAGAAATAGCGTAATGATGCAGAAATAGCGTAATGATGTAGAAATAGCGTAATGACGTAGAAATAGCGTAATGATGCAGAAATAGCGTAATGATGCAGAAATAGCGTAATGATGCAGAAATAGCGTAATGACGTAGAAATAGCGTAATGACGTAGAAATAGCGTAATGATGCAGAAATAGCGTAATGATGCAGAAATAGCGGAATGACGTAGAAATAGCGTAATGATGCAGAAATAGCGTAATGATGCAGAAATAGCGTAATGATGCAGAAATAGCGTAATGATGCAGAAATAGCGTAATGATGTAGAAATAGCGTAATGACGTAGAAATAGCGTAATGATGCAGAAATAGCGTAATGATGCAGAAATAGCGTAATGATGCAGAAATAGCGTAATGATGCAGAAATAGCGTAATGACGTAGAAATAGCGTAATGACGTAGAAATAGCGTAATGATGCAGAAATAGCGTAATGATGCAGAAATAGCGGAATGACGTAGAAATAGCGTAATGATGCAGAAATAGCGTAATGATGCAGAAATAGCGTAATGACAGAAATAGCGTAATGATGCAGAAATAGCGTAATGATGCAGAAATAGCGCAATGATGCAGAAATAGCGTAATGACGTAGAAATAGCGTAATGATGTAGAAATAGCGTAATGATGCAGAAATAGCGTAATGATGCAGAAATAGCGTAATGATGCAGAAATAGCGTAATGATGCAGAAATAGCGTAATGATGCAGAAATAGCGTAATGATGCAGAAATAGCGTAATGATGTAGAAATAGCGTAATGATGCAGAAATAGCGTAATGATGCAGAAATAGCGTAATGATGTAGAAATAGCGTAATGATGCAGAAATAGCGTAATGATGCAGAAATAGCGTAATGATGCAGAAATAGCGTAATGATGTAGAAATAGCGTAATGATGTAGAAATAGCGTAATGACGTAGAAATAGCGCAATGATGTAGAAATAGCGCAATGATGTAGAATAGCGTAATGATGTAGAAATAGCGTAATGATGCAGAAATAGCGTAATGATGCAGAAATAGCGTAATGATGTAGAAATAGCGTAATGATGTAGAAATAGCGGAATGATGTAGAAATAGCGGAATGATGCAGAAATAGCGTAATGATGCAGAAATAGCGTAATGATGTAGAAATAGCGTAATGATGTAGAAATAGCGTAATGATGTAGAAATAGCGTAATGATGTAGAAATAGCGTAATGATGCAGAAATAGCGTAATGATGTAGAAATAGCGCAATGATGTAGAAATAGCGTAATGATGTAGAAATAGCGTAATGATGCAGAAATAGCGTAATGATGTAGAAATAGCGCAATGATGTAGAAATAGCGTAATGATGTAGAAATAGCGTAATGATGTAGAAATAGCGTAATGACGTAGAAATAGCGCAATGATGTAGAAATAGCGTAATGACGTAGAAATAGCAAAATGAAGTAGAAATAGCTTAATGATGTAGAAATAGCATTATGATGTAGAAATAGTGTATTATTTTAGGAATTATTTTAGATGAATCTGTTTGCACTCTAGATATATTGACTAGATATATTTAAAATAAAGAAGCCCACTTTTTACTGGTAACATCAGACATTAAGCATTATCAGGACCCACAAATAGTCCCTCATTGCATTATAATACATTATATTCTACATTATATATAGTATGTTCTAGGTTACTTGACTGTAACCCTGTTCTCTGAAAAAGCTAAACGAGATGCTGCGCTGCTTAGCGCATTGGGAACGTCTTTAATCGTGACCTGCTATGAATATAGTGTGTTAACACGTCAATGGAATCGACCCGGAGGTAATATAGCCTCAGTCGGTGACGTCATCGGCGCATCCGCGACACAAGGCTATAATTAGATGAACCACAGGTGCATCGTCAGAATATTTTGTCTGAAGAGCAGTCCTGGGACATCATCAGCACGGCAATGCAACGCAGCATCTCGTTCCGCTTTTTCAGGGAACAGGGTTACAGTAAAGTAACCCGAAACGTTCCCTTTCAAAAGCTACGATGCTGCGCTGCTTAGCGCATTGGGAACGAGATTGCCCACGCCGCCTTGCTTGAAGGTGTCTGGACTCCTTACGGTTGTGTAGGTGTGCTCACAAGAAAGCCCTAGACATAGTTTGTGATGTCGACTCAATGACGTGAGAGCCTGGACATGAACATCCAAACTATAAAATCGTATGAATGTGTGTGGAGCGGACCAGCCTGCCGCATCACAAACAAATTGCTAGGGGGCACATCTTACCAGAGCAGCAGAGGAGGCGGAGTGGATTGAGCCCTTAGACCCGTTGGCGAAGCTTGGCCGCGCTACTCATAGGCAAGAGCAAAAGCATCCCTGACCCAATGTGACATCTTTAGGGTCAGAAGTTTGTCAGACGCTGACACTAGAAGTTCAAAGGGGGTCTCAACCAGACCCTCAAGGACTATAGCTAAGTCCCACGAAGGGATCTTGGTTCTTACGGAAGGCCTCAGTCGTCTCAGTCGAATGAAGCGAGCGAGCAGAGGATGTCTCCCGAGTGGCACCCCGTCAACCAAGGCGTGGCAAGCCGAAAGAGCGGCCCCATAAACCCTGAGAGTGGCGGGGCATGTGCCTGTTGATATTTTTTCCTGCAGGAAGTCCAGAACTGAAGCAATCTGGCAGTTGACCGGATCTGCATTATGTACGACACACCACCTTTTAAAGACACCCCATTTGTTGGCATAACCTTTTCTAGTGGAGGAGGCCCTAGCACTTAGGATGGTCTCAATAACGGCAGGCGAAAGCCCAGTGTCCCTCAGTTGGTACCCATCAAGGGCCAAACATGAAGGTCCACAGGTCGGGCCTGAGATGGAATATCGTGCCCTCCGCCTGGGACAGAAGGTCCCTCCTCTTCGGAATCGCCCATGGCGAGCCGTCGAGGAGAGATATTATCTCCGAGAACCATTCTCTGTTCGGCCAACCCGGTGCTATCAGTAAGAGGCAAGACCCTTGCTGGCGACCTCTGGCTAGAACTCCCAGGAGTAGGGTTGTAACGGTATACCGGTATGGCGGTTTATCGCGATATTGACATGTACGATTATCATATCGTGCACATTTGCTTATCCGCGGTTTAAAAAAAAAAAAAAAAAAGTTAAACCGCCCGTTTAATTCACCCGCACTGCCGCATGCAACTTATTTCAGCTTGACTGCTTAGACTCCACCCATACCTGTACAGCGCTGAAAATGTCCGAGACAGAGGCTGCGAATCTCTATCTCCCGCCGAAAAAAAACTGACTTTTGACTTGAGCTCCGCGGCTGAAGCTCCGCGAACGGTGACGGACTTTGGACTTTGGAGCTATAACCCGGTACCACGCCCCTGAGGAGGAAACACGTCGAACATGTTCTCCCACATTCGGGAACACACCTCCGTGAAGATAAAGGTAGCCTAATTCATAACTTTTACAACTTAAGGCCATATTATTTCTGTCATGCTGAGGGGAATCCCGGTCTGTCAAAAAGACGAACACCAGTCTTTTTGCGTTAAATACAGATGCCACGTAAAATATGCGATTTGATAGATAGATGGATGAATAAATCAAAATATAGCTGTGCAGTAAACCAAATCGCGATGTGCGTGTCTGTGAATACAGCGCAAAAAGACCAGCAGTGTGCGACCCATTAATTCTTCTATATTCAGCGCGTCTCTGTATGAATGAGCAGCGCCGTTTCGTCAAGTAGATCTAGTACACACTCAAGTACGCATGGTGCTCATGGTTTTTAAAGCATCTGCTGTCCCACCCACTATGTGAAGACGTGAACACAAACATATCCAGACAGATAACACTTATTGAGCATTTTATAATTGTTTTTTAAAAGAATAATCATCAAATACACTGACTGAAACTCATAGGTGTTCAGTACAACCTGTAAAAAAAGTTTGGTTTAGCCTGAAGAAATAATGACTAAAATATATTACTATTGTGTATAGTTTTTTGTCCATGTTTTAATTTAGTAAACCTCTCGTGTAGACAAACAAAAGTTGTTACATTTTATCTGATTGCATTTTCAAAAATACATTTTGCATTCAATCACACAGAATCCAGACCAGTTATATCAGACAACCCAGAATTTCTGAGGAAATAAATATACATTTCATAAAGACTCTTGTTCTTAAATAATGATTAATAAATTAAAAATGTTTTTTAATACAATTTATTAGACATGTTTCAGTATTTTAAAATTTTGAATTAGTTTGCCCCATCCAAGTTATTTAAATTTCCTATTTAAATCCATGTTGTTGGTTTATTATGTGTGTATTACAATAAACCATGTTCAACCAAAAACCAAATCTGTTTTTATTCATTTAAGGGTCATTGTAGCTGAGGATGATAACAATAATGATAGTTTAATATCGTATACCGTGAAACCGTGATATTTTCTGAGACGATTATCATACCGTGAAAATCTCATACCGTTACAACCATACCCAGGAGCAGAGATACTGGGGGAAATGCATACAGGCGCATTTTGGGCCATGTGTGTGCGTCCAGACCCAGGGAGGTTGGGTGAAATCTGTAAATCTGGTCCAGATCTGTTTTACTACTTTTTGGTGGAGTTTCCATTCCTGTAGTTTCTGTCTGGACCGTAAATCCACTCCCACATTCACATACCCCGGAATGTAAACTGCTCTGAGTGACAGGAACTTTTCCTGGGCCCAGAGAAAACTCTGTCTCGCTATTCTGTTCATATTGCGTGAGCGCAGACCTCCCTGGTGATTTATGTAAGAGACTGCCACCCGCACTAGGACTTGACAGGCTCTCAACTGGGGGAGAAAGTATTTAACTCGAGGCAGTTGATGTGCCAATTGAGCTGATGACCCTCCCATTCCCCTTGAGCTGAACCACCACTTAAGACTGCTCCCCAGCCCATCAGAGAGGCGTTTGTCGTTAGCAATCTGCGACGACATGGTGCCCCTAGAGTGGGACCCAAGGCGAGGAACCGGGGTCTGAGCCACAGAGATAGTGTATTAAGCCCTCCGTGTGTTACTTTTATTTGCCTTTGAGGATTGGCCCTTGGATAAAATCCCCTGGCTTTTAGCCACAGCTGAAACTGTCTCATGTGCAACAGCCCCAAAGGAATTACCGTGGATGCTGAGGCCATGGAACCTAACATTTTTGGTACTGATGAACAGGGCGATCTTGACTGCTCATGGTTAGCTGAATGGTCTCGATTCGAGTGGGAGACAATTGTGCCCGCATCATGATCAAATCCCAAACAATCCCGAGATAAGTCGTTCTCTGGGAAGGAGAGAGAAAACTTTTCTTGGTGTTGAGTCTCAACCCTAAAGAAACTAGATGAGCTAACACGATGTATCTGTGTTGAAACGCCATCTTTTGCGATTGTGCTTGTATTAGCCAGTCGTCAATATAATTCAAAATGCGAATGCCCTGGAGTCTTAATAGAGCCAGTGCTGCATCCATGCATTTTGTGTATGTGCGAGGTGATAAGACTAGGCCGAAAGGAAGAACCCGAAATTGGTATGCTTCGCCCCTAAAAGAGAACCTAAGGAACTTCCTGAGGTTGTGGCAATATTTGTATGTGAAAATATGCGTTCTTCAGATCGATCGTGACGAACCAATCGTTATGTTGAATTTGCGACACTACCGTCTTGACTGTTAACATCTTGAACTTGAGCGCTTTGACTGTACGGTTTAAGCCTTGAAGATCTAAGATTGGACACCCCCCACCCCCATACCCCCGCCCCGTCCTTCTTGGCAACTAGGAAGTATCTGCTGTAATAGCCTGACTCCCTCTCTGGAAGAGGAAAATGTTCTATGGCCTCTTTGCTCAGAAGAGTTTGTAGCTCTTGTGACAGTACATGCATCAGCTCCGGTCTCACGGAAGTGGAGACCACGTGGAGGACGATGAATAAATTATATCCTTTATCCTATTTGTACTGTGCTTAATACCCAAGCAGAAATGCCTGGCAGAAGTTTCCACACTGCCAGACTTTCTGATAGGTCTCTTGAGCGAAGATGCAGACCCAGGGGAGAGATAGCTCGCGAGCGTCTCTTCCACCTGAGGCATTTCCGCATACCCTCGCACCTTCGAACCCACGATAGCCTAAAAGGTCGACGTAGAGGGAACAAAAACACGAGAAGTATATGGTTTTCTCCATGATTTAGATAGCTCATCAAGGAGGTCCTCGAAGAAGGGGAGAAACTGATGTTGTGGTCCCTCCCCCTGCCACCGGACAGAAACCTATTCTCAACCTTACTGCGTTTGAGGGTCTCTTGTTCGCGAGGCCAGTCAAGCTGTAATCTGGCCACCGCGCGAGTAACCACCCCAAGTAATTCCTCGACGGATTTATCGTCGTGTGAGGAATGCTCAGAGGTTGGCTGCTCCAAGTCCATAGACCCACGAGATTTATCATCGTCCCCTGCGTGAGCCGAAGAAGCACCGGGGGGTGCGCTTCTGGATCACGCGAGGGAACTTGTGGTAAGCGAGCAAGCGAAAGGGACGGACCCGTCTCTTGCTCGTCAGCCAAATCCATTCGGGAGCCCCACGATGTTAATGCGGGTGCGGACTGAAAGTAGCCAAGCAGAAAGCATTTTAACTGTGAACAGTTCACAATGCTCGCACTCTCCTGACTTTAATGCAGCGATCGCATCCTCCTCCCCCAAACACACAAAGTTTCACAAGTTCTCAGCTAGACAAAATACCATATGTAGATACGCACATACAACGAGCACATTTAGCCCAGAACACAATATTGTTTTGGAAGTTCGGTAAGTTTCGTCAGGAAATAGGCAATGCGTGATAAAAGACTACCATTGGGGTTGTGAACATATCCCTGTGCCTTTAGGTTCAGACTAAATGTGGACCAGGACTAAACCAAACTATAATACCAGCAGCCATATCACCCTGTAGCCCAAGACTGGTTGCCCACTGAAGCTAAGCAGGGCTGAGCTGGTTAGTACCTGGATGGGAGACCTTCTGAGAAAACCAGGTTGCTGCTGGAAGAGGTGTTAGTGAGGCCAGCAGGGGGCGCTCACCCTGTGGTCTGTGTGGGTCCTAACACCCCAGTATAGTGATGGGGACACTATACTGTCAAAATAGCACCGTCCTTCGGATGAGACGTTTAACCGAGGTCCTGACTCTCTGTGGTCACAAAAAATCCCAGGATGTCTTTCGAAAGAGTAGGGGTGTAACCCCGGCATCCTGGACAAATTTGCCCCTTGGCCTCTGTCCATCATGGCCTCCTAATCATCCCTATATACTGATTGGCTTCATCACTGTCTCCTCTCCACTAGGGGTGTGCGATTTTATCGATTCTGCGATATAAATCGATATTTTTTCCCCCAAGAAAGTAGCGATTTTTAAGCCGTGAGTATCGATATATAAGTCCCATTCAAACCCCCCGTGTTTAACTTTGCTCGTCAAGGGGCCGTTCACATATCGTGTATGTTGCGCGCTCAAGTTCGTTATTTCAAATGTAGGCGCGCGGCAGGCGCGCTCATAATTGAAGCGACGCGCTCATTTTCTCCAGGCGCAGCGAGATGAAAACACCTCAACTTTTCAGAATGGCGCAAGCGCACCGTGACCGCAGTTCATGTGACAAGAACCAACCATCAGCTTCACTCTTTCCATAACAACATTAAAAGCTCGGTCAACATGAAGCATGGGGGTGCACCCAAACACTACGGTTGTTTTTCTTTTCTCCGTAGATAAATCTTGTAGCAGAGCTATAGCAAGCGTTTTTCGGTGGTGGAAATCCATTAGCTACTAAAACTTCTTTGTCGTTGTGGAGAGCGCAGGTCATGGTTGCTTAGCAACGACAGACGCCACGGGAAAATCGGACCTAATTTTACTATTAATAATAAAAGATAAGCTAATGTGCATTGTAAATCTCTGTAATTTATCTTTTTTGACTCATTCTTTTTATAAAAATAATTTAAAGGCTGAAATATGTGAGGTTTATCTTTTTATAAAACCTTTTTTCTCAAAACTTTATTTGCACTTTTTAACTCTCCATTGTTTATTGCAATACTGCACTTTATTTACTTTTCAAAGGCTTGCAAGCTACAGTTTGCACTGTTTCAATAAATGGAACTAATTTTCTCAACAAATTCAATTCAATTCAAGTTTATTTGTATAGCGCTTTTCACAATACACATTGTCTCAAAGCAGCTTTACAGAAAGTGCATTTCAGAAATGGACAAAGAAAAATACAGTTAGTTAATCATGTATAAATTTAGGCATAACATATCGCCGGTGTTTAGTCGTCTCTTCACAGGCGTCGAGTCGTCTCTCCACAGGCGTTTAGTCGTCTCATCACAGGTGTTGGGGCATCTGGAGTCTCCGTGAGAGGCTGGATACAAACTTGGAGCTGACGAACGCCGAGATAACAGCAGAAAGACAGATGGGAAATAATTAGCATAGCTGATGTTCATAATATTAATGCATTCGAACTGATTCAGCAGTAGTATAAAAGGTAAGCATTAAGTGAATGCTTGGTTAAAGAGATGCGTCTTTAATCTAGTTTTAAACTGGGACAGCGAGTCTGAGTCTCGAACAATATCAGGAAGGCTATTCCAGAGTTTAGGAGCTAAATGTGAGAACGCCCTCCCTCCTTTAGTAGACTTAGATATCCTAGGAATGACCAGAAGCCTCGAATTTAGTGATCTTAAAGAGTGCGATGGATTGTATGGCGATAGAAGGTCTGTTAAATACACAGGAGCTAAACCATTTAGAGCTTTATAAGTCAGTAGTAATACTTTGTAATTGATACGGAACTTAATAGGTAACCAGTGTAGAGATGATAAAATTGGTGTTATATGATCATATTTTCTTGATCTAGTAAGAACTCTAGCGGCTGCATTTTGGACTAACTGTAGCTTGTTTATTGAGGATGCAGGACAACCAGCTAATAAAGCATTACAGTAATCTAGTCTCGAGGTCATGAATGCATGAACTAACTTTTCTGCATCTGAAACAGATAGCATGTTACCAGTGTTGTTTTTGGCAGCCCTTTTAGTTTTAGTCTTAGTCTTAGTCTTTTGGACGAAAATGCTTTTTAGTTTTAGTCACATTTTAGTCAATTATAAACTTAATAGTTTTAGTCAAGTTTTAGTCGACGAAAACGCAAAAAGGTTTTAGTCAAGTTTTAGTCAATTTTAGTAAAAAAATCAATAAAAAGTAGTCTTTAAAAAATAGAGAAAATAAAAGTCAAGCTGTGTCAATTTGTATCAAGTTCAAAAATAGAAAAGAAATAAAAGTGCCACTTTGCAATCTGTTAAAAAAAGAAAGGAATAGAAATCCATTTGGCAAGACAGGTCTATTTATCCCTGAATTAGTGGCTGCAATGAGCCTGTTTTGTATTGCACAATTTTTTAAAAGTCATGCTCAATGTTCAGCTGAGATCTGTACTTTGTCTTCAGTGAAGCTGAATCTCACAATATTATCCAATCTCACAGAGATATGATGTGGCAAAGGGAAGAAGAATGCACACAGCTCTCTGCCTTTACTTAAAAACGTGATTTTTTTTAAATAGATAAAATAGACATAACATACTGTAGTGTATGGCACTGTATAAGATATAAACTAATGAATAATTATTTTAATATTCCTTTGTTCCGATCAGAGCATGTGAGCGGAGAGAGAGAGCGCATTTCTGAATATTCTTCCGCTCGCTCATTCAGCTCAGGGTCGCGCGCTCAACCCAGAATGGCCTGCTGGTGCGAGAATATGTGGAATAAGAGCTGCCTCCGACTAAAGTTTTTTATTCTAGTCGACTAGCAGTTGTTTATTTAAGCCATTAGTGGACAAATCGCCACTTTATATTAATTTAATTAGGCTAATTAAATAGGCTATACAGGATATTATAGCCACACTTAACCGCACGTCCCTACGCATAAAGCTTGCCACAAAGAACCGGCAAAAGTAATGATTTTGAATGTGTAAAAAAATAGCAAGGAGACAATTAATTGTTTATTAATAAACTGGTGTTTTCGGTGTCGCAGCAAAGATGAAGTTGACGATGCGGACTCGCCATGAACGAATAAAGATATAAAGGCATAAAACGGAAATTTCCTCCCGTTTGGAGGAGGTCTCGCCAGTGGGGCGCGCCCCACACTTTGAGAACCGCTACTGAAACTGAAAGTATGTCCATTAATCATCTCGTCGTTTCCGACCACCAAGCCCGTTTATTAGCTTCACCGCCGTGGTCCTTCGAAGATGTGTGGTGAGTGACGAGCCGCAGCCGGCTGCTGTATGTTGTTGTTGTTGTGTGGAATCTGGTGCGCGCGCAGATTTCACGCAAAATAGGCAGAAATGACATGCATTGTGATTGTGAACGTCAGACTTAAAATCATTTTCGTTCCGTCTCGTCATGTCAACGAAAACTCGAAAACGTCTCGTCATGTTTTAGTCACCTTAGAGCCATTTTTAGCTGGTCATTGTCGCGTTATCGTCATTAAAAAAAAGTGCGTCAACGAAATCATTTCGTTATCGTCATCGTTGACGAAAACAACATTGCATGTTACGTAGCTTAGCAGTGTTTCTAAGGTGGAAAAAGGCTGTTCTTGTAACATATGAAATATGATTTTCGAAAGTCAAGTTGCGGTCTAGCATAACACCCAGGTCTTTTACTGTAGTGGATAAAGTAACAGGACATCCTTCTAAATTAAAGTTGTATTGTAAGGGATTTTGTGGGTAGTGTTTTAGACCAATAAGTAATACCTCCGTTTTATCTGAATTTAATAGCAGGAAATTACACGTCATCCAGCATTTTATATCTTTTAGACACTCTGTCAAGTTAGATAAGTTAGTGTTTTCATCTGGTCGTGATGAGATATATAATTGAGTGTCATCAGCATAACAGTGGAAATTAATTCCATGTTTTCTTATAATATTACCAAGTGGCAGCATATATATTGAGAATAGCAGAGGGCCTAGGACAGATCCTTGCGGCACTCCATAGTCTACTGATGTTATCTTTGATTTTTCCCCATTTAAACAGACGAAATGGTAACGGTCTGATAAGTACGATCTAAACCAGCTTAATGCCTGTCCCTGAACACCAGTGTAGTTTTGTAGTCGATCTAAGAGTATTTTATGATCTATAGTGTCGAACGCAGCACTAAGATCAAGTAGAACTAGTATTGAGATACAGCCTTGGTCAGAGGCTAAGAGTAAATCATTTGTAATTTTAACTAGCGCAGTTTCTGTGCTATGATGCGGTCTGAATCCCGACTGAAATTTTTCATAGATATCATTTTCTTGCAAGAAAGAGCACAATTGAGCGGACACAATTTTTTCTAGTATTTTAGACATAAATGGAAGATTTGAGATGGGTCTGTAATTTGCTAGGTTATTTGGATCTAATTGCGGTTTCTTAATGAGAGGTTTTATTACTGCCAGCTTGAATATTTTTGGAACATGACCTAAAAATAAAGACGAGTTAATAATATTGAGAAGAGGCTCTTCCACTACAGGTAACACTTCTTTAAGTAGTTTAGTGGGTATAGTATCTAATAAACATGTTGTTGGTTTAGATGCAATGATAAGTTTATTTAGTTCTTCCTGTCCTATAGTTGTAAAGCGGTGTAGTTGTTCTAGAGGGGCCATAATTGAGGCTGAGTCATAAGACACCATAGAGGATTGTACATTTACAATAGTGTTTCGGATGCTTTCTATTTTCTCATTGAAGTAATTCATAAAATCATTACTACTATATTGTAACGGAATATTTTGCTCTGGAGATGTCTGATTATTTGTTAGTCTAGCCACGGTGTTAAATAAAAACCTTGGATTATTTTGGTTATTTTCAATTAGTTTGCGGATATGCTCAGCCCTGGCTGATTTTAGAGCCCTTTTATAACGTGACATACTGTCTTTCAACGCGATTCTGAAGACCTCTAAATTAGTTCGTTTCCATTTACGCTCTAAGTTACGAGTTTCTCTCTTGATAGCATGCGTAGCACTGTTGTACCATGGTGCTTTAGTTTTCTCTCTAACCTTTTTTAATCTAATTGGTGCAACAATATCTAGTGTACTAGAGAAAATGTTGCTCATACTGCTAGTCATTTCCTCTAGTTCATCTGTTTGTTTGGGTTTACTGAGCAGCTGAGATATATCAGGTAAGCTATTTGAGAATCTATCTATAGTGGTTGGAAGGATTGTTCTGCCTGGTCTATAACGTGGTGCAACATGACAAATTTCAGCAGTGCGTATTATGCAAGTTACCATGTAATGATCAGTGAGATCGTCACTTTGCGGTATAATATCTATATCGGTTGGATCGGTTCCATATGATATAATTAAATCTAGTGTATGATTTAGACGATGAGTGGGACCACTGACGTTTTGCTTCACCCCAAAAGAGTTTAATAGATCTGTAAACGCAGCCCCTAACGCATCATTTGTATTATCTACGTGTATGTTAAAGTCGCCAACAATTATTGCTTTATCGACATTGACCAATAGGTCTGAGAGAAAGTCTGCAAAATCTTTTAGGAAATCAGCATAAGGCCCTGGAGGTCTATATACGGTAGCCAAGGCTAGAGATAATAAGGATTTCTTTCTTACATCTAAGAGCGTAACATTTAGCACAAGTACTTTAAACGAATTAAACCTATGACAAGTTTTCTGAGTAACATTAAGAATATCTCTATAGATTGTTGCAACACCGCCGCCACGACCGATCAGACGGGGCTCATGCTTATAACAGTATCCTGGTGGAGTAGACTCATTTAGACCGAAATAATCATTTGGTTTAAGCCAGGTTTCAGTTAGGCACAGAACATCGAAATTATTATCTGTGACCATTTCATTTACAATAACCGCCTTAGGTGTGAGCGATCTAATGTTTAGAAGACCTAGCTTTAGAAATTGTTTTTGTTCACTGATATTTAGATTTTCTGGTTTAATTACAATAATATTCTTGCTAGATCTTACAGTAGATTTGTTGTTTGGCTTCACTAAGCGAGGAACAGACACAGTTTCTATATAATGTTCTACATTGGTACTTATATCAATTAAGTTGGGACAGCAAAGACTATGATTTGGACTTTGACTTACTAGTCAGATGGTGTGTAGCGTCTTGGAGATGTTGTCCGACAGAACAGCCGCTCCGACTCTGCTGGGGTGCAGACCATCAGGACGGAAGAGCCTAGGTCGCTCCCAAAACAGATTCCAATTATTTACAAAGAGCAGTTTCTGTTCATTACACCATGACATTAACCATTCATTTAAAGCAAATAATCTACTGAACCTTTCTTCTCCAAGTCGGTAAGTGGGAAGCGGTCCAGACACGACGATCGTTGCTCTAGGCGATGTGCTGCGTACCGTCTCGATCAGGCTCCTGTAGTCCTTCTTCAGAACCTCCGTCTGCCGCAGCCTGATGTCATTCGTCCCCGCATGCAGCACGACAGCTCCGACGCGCTCGTCACCGTTCAGGATCTCGGGAACCTGCGCAGCGACATCAAGAACACGAGCACCAGGAAAGCAGTGAGTGCGCACCTTACCTTTACCCGAGGTAGCACGGACATGGCGGACCATGGAAGTGCCGATGATCACGGCGTCGTCGCGTTCCGCTTCGCGAAGAGAGGAGAAGCGGTTTCCGGGTGGAGATCTCGAAGACCGGGAGGGGCGGAGAGGTTCTTGCTCTGGTCCTGGCTCGTGTCGTGACCCAGGGTGCAGGAGTGATTGAAGGCAGAGATGATCGCGTCCTCCTGGGCAGAGAAACGCACGGAGTAGACGAAGTCGGAGTCAAAGTCACAAAGTTACTAACCACTGACTTGTGAGCATCGGCGCGTGATGTTTCAAGCGCTGATCGCCGATCTCGCAGCTCGGCTTGCTTCTCCAGCAGAACACGATCTGCTTCTCCACCGACTCCAGCTCCAATCGTACCGAAATCAGCTCGAATGTGTCCTCACCTGCACTCAGAGGTAACGTTAGACACACATCCGATATGTTCGCCTGTCACGGACTGAGCCGTGACGTGCTCACGCAGCGGACAGCCAGCCAAACGCTGGCGCTATCATTCGAGCTGTCCTACCGCTACTCTCATTGTCATGTTAATATCATTGCCGTTTGCTCTGTTCTATTCCAGGTTCATTATTCATAGTATCATTTACCACAGTACGCCATAAATGCCAGCTAGCATGCAATGTTGTTTAAGGGGCAGGGAAAGGCACCGGCATTCTTAAGTAGCAAATATTTGTGCATGACTCCAAAACATATATTACGCAAACTTTACCTTGTAATTCTTATTGCCCATCTGTATTAACGTCTTCTGGTATCAAGTAGTGAAAATATCCACATTGTCAAATTTTTCATTTATTGGGTTAAAACTTTGTAATTTCAACTCTGTACACAGTTAAACCACCACCGTCCCGAAGCCCGGTTCAACTTCCTGGTTTCGCGTGGGGAAGCCGAAGGGATGTTCCACTAGGTTGAAATAGAGGGGTTTCGCGGGTGATTGGTGGTGCGAACCATTGTTGCAGGGGTGTTTTTGGTTTGTCACTAATATGGGTTTTCTCTCTACAAATGTGATGTTGGTGGGGGGGAGAAACATTTGGTATGTGTTTGTATATTTGTTGGTGTCTTGTTTGATTTATTATTTGGTTATTTTTGTGTGATTACAGAGTTAATTATTTTGTTAGCGATGGGCCAATCTAGTGGGTGGGGCTACAGCTAGTTAAAGGCTGTATTAGGCCCCATGAGATCAGTTTTCAGGGGTTGATGCAGAGAGAAAGAACTATAACATGGTATGTGCTGGTTGGTAAAGTGTGCAGGGTCCTGAGAGACATAGCCTGGCAACTGAATGCCTATTTGTTTTCTTTTTTGAACAGTTTTTGTTTTGTATTTTTACTATTCTGACACTATAAATACTTGCACGTATTTGAAAAAATATATGTGGAAAAGATAAAAAAAAAATAAATAAATAAACAAAAGACTTTCTAAGAAGACCTGCCTCCTTCCTGACTCCGCCATCGGTTATCCTGTTACATTTGGTGTCAGAAATGGGATAAGGAGTCAGGCGGAGGTGAAGTATTACAACAAGCCAAGATGTCCAACAGAAGGGAGAAGAAGAAGGCGGAAGAAGATGGGGCGATAGGGGGTGACACTGAGCATACAGGGACCACGCCAGAACCCGCTACAACTGATCCTGCTATCAACCGGATGGCGAGGATGTTCGAATCCTTTATGGAGGTGCAACGGGCCAGAGATGAGCGGCTGGAGAAGGAGTCATCCAGGCAAGCCCATCAGTTCCAAGTCCTCACCCATCAGGTGACTCAGCTACAGCTGGATGTGGAGGTAACTCGGGAAGGGGGACCATACCGCTTCCACTGGACCTACAGGAGCCTACACCTGAGCCACCATCAACTCCCAACCGGCGGCCTAGAGGCTATGAACCAAAGATGGCTAAGCTGGAAGACTCCGATAACATCGAGCACTACCTAACCACCTTTGAACGGCTCGTAACCATCTTTGACTGGCCAAGGGAGGACTGGTCCATTCATCTCATTCCGCTCCTGACTGGCAAGGCCCGGAGTGCATTTGTAGGTATGGATCCAGAGAGCACTTTGGACTATGACCTTCTAAAGGAGGCAGTGCTAAAAAAATATGAGATCAACTCAGAGACTTATCGCCTGCAGTTCAGAGCCTTGGAGACCAGCCCGGAGGAGACGCCACAAGAGCTTTACGTTCGGCTGAAGGATCTCTTCTACAAGTGGGTCAAGTACGACCAGAGCAGCAAGGAGGACCTCATGGAAACTATGGTGCTGGAACAGTATCTCAGAGTCCTCTATCCAGAGGTGAAGACCTGGGTCAAAGAGCACAACCCAGCAACTGCAGCTGAGGCAGCTAGACTGGTGGAGAACTTTGTGGCGGCACACAGAGGCCCCAGGGGCTACCGCTATGCTGGATTGCTGGACAGACAAGTCGGGGGTAAGCCTGTTGGGGCTGGTAGAGGAGTGGATTTTGAAGCTACCCCTTGCCACAATAGAAACCCACTGCCCCTTCCCCCAGATAGTAGCAAGCCCCAGGGCATATCATGTTTTAATTGTGGTAGGGAAGGTCATAAGAGCCCCTCTTGCCCCCTCAGGAAATCTAAGTACACCCACATGTGTTATGTTCCCAACCCCACCCCACCCTTGAAGACCCAGCAGAACAGGGAGCCTGTTATACCCATCGAGCTTAATGGGAAGCTGGTCACAGCTCTTATAGACACAGGCTGTTCACAGACATTGGTGCAAGCTGATCTAGTCCCCCAGGAGTCCCAGAACTTTAATGACAAGCTTACTGTCTTTTGTGTTCATGGTGATCAGACCGAGCACAGTACAGCGGATGTGTATGTTAGAGTGTGTGGTCAGACATACCTACTTAGGGTAGGACTAGTCCCTAAACTCCCCTATCCAGTGTTGTTGGGGCAGGATTTCCCGGTACTGCCGGAACTAGTGAGCAAGACTGCATGGTGTGGGGTAGTCACTAGGGCTATGGCCAGGGAGCAACACCAAGAAGACCTGTCCGAATTGCCATATCATGGAGAAGATATTCCAGTACAGCCCACATACACTAGGGAAGAGAGGTATGATAGGCGCAGACAAATGGTTGGAGATATTTTAGAACATTCTCACATGCAGCCAGAGTCAGAGGTTGATTCCCCAAGTTTGTCTGAGGCGGATGTAACTTTTAGGGTTGATCTTGCTAAAGAACAGAGGGCAGACCCCACCCTGAGCCCATTGTTTAAGAAAGCAGAGGATGGTTTTTGTTTTGTTCCTGCACTAGGAAAAGAAGGGTACATTTTGCAGAATAGCCTCCTTTATAGGCAGAGTGAGGAGGGACTTCAGCTAGTGGTGCCCCATAAATTTAGAAAAGAGGTGCTGGAGCTAGGTCACACTATACCATGGGCTGGACACTTGGCTTATATGAAAACACTGCAGAGAATAGGCAAGCGTTTTTATTGGCCAGGGCTATTTGGAGAGGTAAAGAGCTTTTGTAAGTCCTGTCCCCAGTGCCAGCTATCGGGAGGCAAAGGCCTTGCCCACGCCCCTTTAATTCCCTTACCGGTGGTAGACACTCCCTTTCAACGGATAGGAATAGACATAGTTGGTCCCCTGGAGAAGAGCAAGTCAGGGAACAGATTCATTTTGGTTATCTGTGATTATGCGACCAGATATCCAGAAGCTTTTCAGATGAGGGAGGTCACTGCCAAGAAGGTTGCTACGGCCATGTTAAACCTATTCTCCAGGGTAGGGATTCCCCGGGAGGTCCTAACAGATCAGGGCCCCAACTTTATGAGCAAAACCCTCCGGCAAGTGTATGATCTGTTAGGGATAAAAAGAGTCAGAACCACTCCTTACCACCCACAGACAGATGGACTAGTTGAGCGGTTCAACCAGACCCTTGTGAACATGCTCAGGAAGTTTGTGGATGACACTGGAAAGGACTGGGACCAGTGGCTACCTTACCTGCTGTTCGCGTACAGGGAGGTCCCTCAGGCATCAACAGGGTTCTCGCCCTTTGAGCTCCTGTATGCACATCAGGTTCGAGGTCCACTGGATGTGTTGAAGGAGACCTGGGAAGGAGAGACCGCAGGCAAGACGGACATCATCTCTTATGTCCTAAAGATGAGGGAGAAGCTTGCAGCTGCAACTGCTATGGCTCAGGAGAACCTCCAGAGGGCGCAAGGTCGGCAGAAGGCATGGTATGATCGGTCAGCCCGTACCCGCTGTTTCCAGCCTGGTGAGAAGGTCCTGCTGTTGTTGCCAAGCTCAGACAACAAGCTGTTTGCAAAATGGCAGGGGCCCTATTCTGTGACCAGGAAGATGGGACAGGTGACCTACGAAGTCCACATGCCAGACCGGCGCAGGAAACATCAGGTCTTCCACGTCAATATGCTAAAGAAGTGGAGTGAGAGGCCGGAGCCGACAGTGTCTGCAATGCTAATCCGTGCGGTTGAGGAGGAGGAGGAGTACAGCGAGCAGTACCTGCCTGGCCATGAGGAGAAGAGCAAGTTGGATCTGAGTCATCTGCCAGAGGGTCGACAGCGGGAGCTCAGCTACTTCTTACCTGAAGACCTCTTTGTAGAGAGACCAGGACGGACAGCGTTGGTGGAGCACCGGATTGTGCTGAAGAACGAGCAGCCGGTGAGACAGTCGTCCTACCGGGTACCAGAACGCCTGCTACCGGTCCTGAAGGAGGAGCTGGACATGATGCTACAGCTTGGGGCGATTGAGCCTTCCTTTAGTGAGTGGAGCAGCCCAATCATCCTGGTTCCTAAGAAGGACGGTGGCCTACGGTTCTGCCTGGACTTCAGGAAGGTCAACACCCAGGCCAAGTTCGATCCTTATCCCATGCCAAGGATTGATGACCTGGTGGAGCGCTTGGGGAAGGCAAAGTTCCTGACCACCCTTGACCTTTGCAAAGGTTACTGGCAGGTGCCTTTGTCAAAAGAGAGCAAGGAGCTGACGGCCTTCAGAACGCCGTTTGGGCATTTTCAGTTCACCGTGCTTCCATTTGGGTTACATGGAGCGCCAGCCACATTCCAGCGCCTGATGGACAGAGTCCTCAGGGGGACGGAGGGCTTTGCCGCCGCCTACCTGGATGACATCGTCATCTACAGTGCCAGCTGGGTGGAACATTTGAATCATCTACAGCATGTCCTCTCCTTGGTAAAGGAGGCGGGCCTGACCATCCACCCGAAAAAATGTGCCTTGGCCAAGGAAGAGACTTCCTACCTTGGATTTGTGCTGGGCCGAGGTGTCATCCGCCCTCAAGTTGGGAAGGTGGAGGCCATCATGGCTGCAGAGCGACCAACCACCAAGAAACAGTTGCGTTCATTTTTAGGGCTGGTGGGTTGGTACAGACGCTTTATTCCAAACTTTTCGGAGAAAGCTGTTGTGTTGACTGAGTTGACCCGCAAATGTCAGCCAAATAAGGTTGATTGGACTGAGGAGTGCGAGGCAGCTTTTAAAGACTTGAAGGGCTCCTTGTGCAAGGAGCCTGTGCTCCTCAGCCCAGACTTTGAGAAGCTTTTCACGGTGCAGACCGATGCCTCGGAGAGAGGGTTGGGGGCGGTTCTGTTGCAGGGGGACAGTGGACAACTCCAACCGGTGGCCTACATTAGCCGTAAGCTGCTGCCGAGAGAGTGTAACTACTCCACAGTGGAGAAAGAGTGCCTGGCAATTAAGTGGGCATTGGACTCCTTCAGATACTATTTGCTTGGGCGCAAATTTGTTCTGGAGACTGATCACCGAGCATTGTCTTGGCTGGGACAAATGAGGGATTCTAATGCAAGGATCACACGGTGGTTCTTGGCAGTTCAGCCATTTGACTTTGATGTTTTGTATAGGCCGGGGAAATTGAACTGTACAGCGGACTTCCTGTCTAGGATGCCACAGGGGGCATCTCCAGAAGGGGGGGGAAATGTCACGGACTGAGCCGTGACGTGCTCACGCAGCGGACAAACGCTGGCGCTATCATTCGAGCTGTCCTACCGCTACTCTCATTGTCATGTTAATATCATTGCCGTTTGCTCTGTTCTATTCCAGGTTCATTATTCATAGTATCATTTACCACAGTACGCCATAAATGCCAGCTAGCATGCAATGTTGTTTAAGGGGCAGGGAAAGGCACCGGCATTCTTAAGTAGCAAATATTTGTGCATGACTCCAAAACATATATTACGCAAACTTTACCTTGTAATTCTTATTGCCCATCTGTATTAACGTCTTCTGGTATCAAGTAGTGAAAATATCCACATTGGCTGTCAAATTTTTCATTTATTGGGTTAAAACTTTGTAATTTCAACTCTGTACACAGTTAAACCACCACCGTCCCGAAGCCCGGTTCAACTTCCTGGTTTCGCGTGGGGAAGCCGAGGGGATGTTCCACTAGGTTGAAATAGAGGGGTTTCGCGGGTGATTGGTGGTGCGAACCATTGTTGCAGGGGTGTTTTTGGTTTGTCACTAATATGGGTTTTCTCTCTACAAATGTGATGTTGGTGGGGGGGAGAAACATTTGGTATGTGTTTGTATATTTGTTGGTGTCTTGTTTGATTTATTATTTGGTTATTTTTGTGTGATTACAGAGTTAATTATTTTGTTAGCGATGGGCCAATCTAGTGGGTGGGGCTACAGCTAGTTAAAGGCTGTATTAGGCCCCATGAGATCAGTTTTCAGGGGTTGATGCAGAGAGAAAGAACTATAACATGGTATGTGCTGGTTGGTAAAGTGTGCAGGGTCCTGAGAGACATAGCCTGGCAACTGAATGCCTATTTGTTTGAGAAGGGTCTGGCTGCAGACTTGCACTCTCAGACTTGCACTCTCAGACTTGCACTCTCAGACTTGCACGCTGAGACACGAGCGCTTCCGCTGCAAGTGACGTCGACACCTGCTCTCAGCTACATGTGAACTCACTTGCATAGTTTGTCTCGTGGCGGATTGAGAACAATTCCAATGTCTTTAAAATTCGTTTCTGCAAAAAGTTTGATTTTCAAATGCAAACTGAGTGCAAAGCATATAATGTCCTTGTATTTTTGCAGACTTGGTCCAAAGATTGGGTACATGAGTGAATGGTTTCACTGAGTGAGCCTCAAATTCCACTTGTAGTGTCTTAGCAATTTGAAAAAACTGTCAACAAAATGACAAATGACGCCTTAACACGACCAAAATGAGCGTGTCTACGCGTTCAAAAGAAACAAAAAATTGCCGCGGCAAAACAAACAGTGCGTGTTGACGGGGTCAAATTCCACGCGTTTCGTTTAAAGACTATTGGCCCCGCCCCCGATCGCATTCCGTATAGAGCAGGCGTCGATTGCAAGTAACGTCACTTGCAGAGGAAGCGCTCATGTCTGAGAGTGCAAGTGACGTCACTTGCAGAGGAAGCGCTCGTGTCTGAGCGTGCAAGTCGGAGAGTGCAAGTGACGTCACTTGTCTGCAGCCAGACGCTATTGATTTGTTTTCTTTTTTGAACAGTTTTTGTTTTGTATTTTTACTATTCTGACACTATAAATACTTGCACGTATTTGAAAAAATATATGTGGAAAAGATAAAAAAAAATAAAAAAAAATAAACAAAAGACTTTCTAAGAAGACCTGCCTCCTTCCTGACTCCGCCATCGGTTATCCTGTTACATCGCCATTATAACAGATGAACAGTAAATTAGTAGTAACAGTAAACAGTAAAGCAATCCAATTGTTTTTTTATAAGGAATAGTATCGAGGATAAGTTCACATGATATAAAAATAGAAAGTGCCTGTTTACAATTGAGTGGTAAAGGAGAAAATCAAGGATTAATAAATCAATTAGATGGAGCTCCAAACACAAACACAGACCGCACGCAGATGTGCTTATGCCCCGTTGATGCAGGCTCTAAGCACAATCAACGTGTGTCTGTACTTTCAGAGAAGCTTTCAGAGAAACGGGTGTAAAAGATGAGACGACGCTCGATAGGCGCGAGGCCACGCGTGAAATGCTAGCGGGCTAAAGGCTAGTAGCCGAGATTCGGAAAGTTGGATCTAAGTAGCGATATCAAAGCAATCCGATTGTTTTTTACAAGGAATATTATCGAGGATAAGTTCACACGATATAAAAATAGAAAGTGCCTGTTTATAATTGAGTGGTAAAGAAGAAAATCAAGGATTAATGAATCAATTCGACGGAGCTCCAAACACAAACACAGACCGCACGCGCATGTGCTTATGCCCCGTTGATGCAGGCTCTAAGCACAATCAACGTGTGTCTCTACTTTCAGAGAAGCTTTCAGAAAAACGGGTGTAAAATGAGACGCTCGATAGGCCACGCGTGAAATGCTAGCGGGCTAAAGGCTAGTAGCCGAGATTCGGAAAGTTGGATCTAAGTAGCGATATCAAAGCAATCCGATTGTTTTTTACAAGGAATATAATGACGTCATCACTTGCAGAAATACACATTCTTGGTATCAAGAATTGAATGTCAATTAGTAAAAACTATTATTCTTGATATGTGTAACTGTATTTTCATTGGCTGTCATTCAAATTCAATTATTGATATTAAGAATTGATTTCTTACTAGTTGAAATTACAATTTCACTACAATTCTTACTAGTAAAAAATAATCATTTTTGATATCAATAATTACTTTGTTAATAGTAAAAATATGAATTCCTGGTTTCATTAACTCGATTGTCACTAGTTGAAATGTTAATTCTTGATATCTGTAAATGTTTTTGAACATGTTACATTTGTTATTTCTGATATAAATAAGTAGGAGAGTAATTTCAGATATCTAAAACAGATTTCTTACGAGTAACAATCACATTCATGAATATATCAGAAATTAACATTGTCCCTTGTAGGAATTCATTTGTTGATATCAAGAATTTGTATCCTGGGAATGAATAACAGTCTTAAAGGGATAGTTCACACAAAAATGAAAATTAGCCCATGATTTACTCACCCTCAAGTCATCCTGGGTGTGTATGATATTCTTCTTTCAGAATCTGAGCATTTTCCAAGCTTTATAATGACAGTGAATGGTTGTTTCTGTTTTGAAGTCATTAAAAGTGCATCTATCCATGATAAAAGTAAATCTATTCATCATAAAAGTCCATCTATCCATCATAAAAGTCCATCTATCCATCATAAAAGTCCATCTATCCATCATAAAAGTCCATCTGTCCATCATAAAAGTCCATCTATCCATCATAAAAGTAAATCTCTACATCATCCTCCCTTTAATGGCTCACCATAATTCCATCACTCACAGAATATTTCTCTCGTTCACACGCTCATCTTCTTCTCCTTCAGGCTGGTTCACCATCCGTCGCTCTATAAGAGCATCCACAAGATTCACCACGAGTGGACGGCTCCGGTGGGAGTGGTGGCGCTCTACGCTCATCCGGTGGAGCATGTGGTAAGATCCGGCTCAGATGTGAACGTGTGACCTGTACAGTGTGTGTGTGTGTGTGTGTGTGCTGAAGCCCTTGATGTGTGTGTGCAGTTGTCCAACATGCTGCCGGCTCTGGCGGGTCCGGTTCTGCTCGGCTCACACGTCTCCACCACCAGCCTCTGGTTCACCGTGGCTCTGCTGGTGACCACCGTCTCTCACTGCGGGTACCACCTACCCCTGCTGCCCTCGCCTGAGTTTCACGACTACCACCATCTCAAGTAAGGCCAGCGCTCGGTGTGTCCGTGAAATGAAGGAGAACAGTTTTGCCCGGATTTTGTTCGAAATTAAGTCACACCAGTTCGTTCTTAGATTTGAAGTAAATCAGAGCCTTAAATAATAGGCTTATCTTAAAGCTGCTGTCCGTAACTTTTTTAACTTAAAAATGATCCAAATTAAATATTTTTAAAAAGAAAAACATCTTCAGCCAGTGTTCAAAACTATCTGCTTGCCATAGCTAGATTCACAACGGTTAGCTTGTAATAATGATTTTAATTCCAGTGGTACTGGTGGGTTTTCGCGGGAAATTCGAGCATGTCTTTGCGTCATTACGTCACACCCGTACACATAAAGAAGGAGTTTCGGCTAGCCGGATATACTGCGCGTGAGGAGATGTAGAGATGGGCTTTTCTCGCAGCACTTTACATGATTAAACTTTTGGCGGATCCAGAAAGATCCAAACAACAATCATCAGTGTCAACTGGAGATTAACCAGTTATAAAACCCAAAAGACTTCGTACTTCGGATTTAAGGTGGAAAGAGAAAGAAACCGTCTCATGCGAACACAAGGGTACACATCGGTGGGGCTTTTGAAAGGTGCGTGAACTCCCGAAGGGGTTCGAAACGGAAGAAGAGACGGCTTTTTCTGCTGAACAAGTAAGACATTTCAATAGTTCAATCGTGTAACAGTACGTTTTCTTAATTCACACAGTTATGGAGTTTCCTTTGTTGTGTCTTTCTCGTTTAGCTATTATGGAGAATATGATTTCTGAACTACACAGGTAATCATAAAACACATTAAATAACGTTAGTCACGCAATGCTGATGTTGTTAACATGAACAATTTGAGAACAAAGTAGGCTATGATTTGCACGGTTGCTGTAAATCGCGCTGATTAAATCTAACGATCGCTTGTCATGTCGAATGCTTTTCCCCCTTAGTTGATCAGAACAAAAATGGATGTTACTTACTTGTTCAGAAGACATTTTCCGGTGAAAATTCTTATGTTGGTCAAGCTTTCAAAAAGTGAATCTGTGATTCTGAATGACAGTATCCACACAGTGCGGTGATTGACAGCAGCACTCGCCTCAAAACACAGTGTTCATCCACGCCGTTTCATGCCGATTTACAACCCACGTAAAGATGATAATTCCACGAATCACTGCAGTTACAGATTTCGAACAGAGATGGCGACAAAAAGGGAAAAAGCTACGGACTGCAGCTTTAAAGGATTAGCTCACTTCAGAATTCAAATCTCCTGATAATTTACTCTCCTCCACGTCATCCAAGATGTTCATGTCTTTCTTTCTTTAATCGAGAAGAAATAAGAGTCTGATCTAGACAAACCAGCGACATTTATAACAAAATACACATTTATATACTTTAAACCACTAATGCTGGTCTCGCACGAGCTGTGATGCGACACACATTACGTCATCAGGGTGAAAGGTCAAGCGTGACGAAGGTGGAAGAACCGACCCAGTGTTTACAAGCGAACGTGCAAAGACCAAGTAAAAAAATGTACAACATAATAAATGAATAAAAGGTAAAATAACGATGTTGAACGATTTTGACGAGTTATCACTATTCTACATTTATAAACCAGAACGCACGTGACCTTTCACCCTGATGATGTAATGTGTGTCGCATCACAGCTCGTGCAAGACCAGCATTAGTGGTTAAAGTATATAAATGTGTATTTAGTTATAAATGTCGCTGGTTGGTCTAGATCAGACTCTTATTCCTCGGCTGGGTCGTGTCGAGACTTTGAAGCTGCACTGAAACTCACATTTGGACCTTCGACCCGTTGGACTCCATTGAAGTCACTATATGGAGAAAATCCTGGAGTGTTTTCCTCAAAAACCTTCATTTCTTTTCCACTGAAGAAAGAAAGACATGAACATCTTGGATGACGTGGAGGAGAATAAATTATCAGGAAATTCTGAAGTCAACTACTACTTTAAACACATAACAGACAGTGAATGTTCGTCACTTTTACAATGTTCCAAATGTTGACGGATATACTGTTTTATTTAGTTTAGTCTTTGTATTCCCATTAGAAGTAAATGAGGAATGTTTTGTTATATTCACAAGTTATATCCCAGAAGTGAAATGTGAGTTTTTCTACCTCACATTTATTTTTGTAAATCCTGTATATTTGTTCACAGAAACAACCTAATTTATTCCTAATATTATTGCAATGCAGTTTTTCCAATAGAGATCAGCAAAACTAAAATGAAAACCGGTTCAGGTTTATGGGTGGTGCATCTGTAGTTATAGCGCACTGGTAGTGTGCAGTAAGACATGTTTATGACTGTGAGATAGAGTTGATCTGTGCTGTTGTCCAATCAATGAGCCTTTCAACTATGCTCTACTTTCAACTCATGCAGTCAACTTTGTTCTCATGCGATAACCACAACCTCTGGGAAGCTGTTCTGATATCTCTGTATCTGATAGCTGTCCATGTGAGGATACATACATGCAAACTGGTTATGCATCATGTGACAGAGTCAAAACTCTCAATGTACTGCCCATTTTCTGTGAAAAGATTAGCAGATTCTGTCCCCAGCTTATCACTCCATATCACTGCCGTTTGCAGTTGTTTTGTGCAACCAGTTTATTAGTAAATGATCGCCTCTTCATTTTTCATTTGAAAAAAATCTATCAGCCTTATGTGCTTTCTTTAACATCAGTTACGATGAGTGAGCCTAAACTAAAATGTGCACCATTTTGTAGTCCATTGCCCATAATGCTTCATAATGACAAGCTACTGATACCCTACTGTTGCAGACTTACTCTAATGGGTTTCCAGCACATGTGATTGCACAGAGGCTGCATATAGATTGTGATAATGTATATACAGTCAATCCTAAAATTATTCAGGCACCTTCAACATTTATCACATTATCAGTTTATTGGCTATAGTTTAGAAAATGGTAATAAAATATGAGCAGAACTCTGAGTGGATATTTCCCTGGTTTTGTCCGTCCTTCTGTTAGACTCTCACACATGAATTATGATGAATATCTGTCAGCTGTTCAATTTAACTACACAATTAGGTAATACCAGTTTAGCTCAACCAGTGACCCAGCAATGCTTCATGTTGTTCAGTCTGTGTGTAAAAAGAGCATTAATTAAAGAAAAAACACTTCAGCAAAACATGATTTTTGTGTCGGAATCTCAAAGTGTCGGAATCAGTTTTGACCCCAAATTTGTATAAATGTTACTGGTAGTCACTGTATGAAGAATTTTTGGGTATAATATGTCACAGTTTACTTTATTTTGCTCTCCTCACTTCCATTAATTAACAATAGAGTCCTGCACACACTAGTGAAATATCGAAAATATCAAAAATTATATCTGGTGTCTGAATAATTTTTGGTTTAACTGTATTTCAGTTGAAATACATTTCGGAAATGGTTTTACCATTTCCTTTGGTCGTCCACTGGAAAAGCACTGTTTAAAAAAGCACTGTCTAGGAGGAAAATCAAAGGCAATACATTAAACATGACGTGTCATAATGACGTCTCGTTTGGATACGCAGTAAAACCTTGCTCTTTAGCACAGGTCCTTAACTCCTGACTCTCTTCACCCGCAGGTTTAACCAGTGCTTCGGAGTGCTGGGTGTGCTGGACCGGCTTCACGGGACAGACGACAAGTTCCGTAACTCAAAAGCATATGATCGGCACACGGTCCTGCTGGGTCTGACCCCGCTGAGCCAGAGCATCCCCGAACACACCAAGAAAGCGCAAGATTAACACGAACCCACGTGTCAGACGTGTTCCTGTATTCTCTGCAAGGCTTCATTACTTGCGTGAGAGTTTTACTGCCAACATCAGCAGTGTAATCTGGAGTATGGACACACTCCTGCATTCAGTATCACAGCATTGAGGTTCATTCAACCTAAAGCGCTTTACTAATGCATGCAGGACTAAGCTAATTTACTGTATCACACTTTACTTTATCTGAAGCTGCTCTAGTCGTTGTTTGGGTTGTCAGGGTTCAAATGCTGTCAAATGACCTCGTGTCATGTACAGAGACCATCAATTCCTGTATACAGTGTCTGAGATCTCATATTGTTTCAGAATAGCTTCAACAGTTGATAAATTATTTTAATACTTCTGATCAATGCTATATTTTAATACTGAAAATCTGGTGCTGGTTTCTTGGAACTGAACATGTTCATGACTGTACTGTAGTACACCTATTCATCTACTCTTTATGAGATCAGTTTCTGGATTTTCTAATCGAAGATCATTCATTAAAACTAACCTACTGCACTGGGTGTGTTTGCAGCATTAATAATTCTTATACTTAGAGTAAAATAATGACACATGCTGTTCAATTTGTCTTCTGGAACCAGAGTATACATGAAGAAATCAGGCTTCGACCATCCATGAGGCCCAAAAAAAAAAAAATGCACAAGTCACCAGGGGACTTATTTATAAAATGTTGCGTAGAAACCCTCCAGCATTTGATCTACTACGATCATTTATCAAAAGTGCGTTTGTGTGATTCAGAGAACAAATGTTCGCAAAAAACTGTAAATCTCTCTTCCAGATGTGAAATTTATAAATCGCAAATGATCCTGAAATTGTGCGCAGCTGAATGGTTTCAGATCTCTGCTTTATTAACACTGCTGTATTAATGTCATTATCATATAAAAGAGCTCAAGTCAACGTCCAAATACGTTACTTGAGAACGACGAGCAGCAAGAACAGGAATTTCTAAATACCTGCAGTTCTCCGACTCTCTTCCAGAAGGGAAAAGATTTCTTGTCAAAGACTGATTTAATAAATCTGAATGTTGGTGTGGATTTTAGCGTACACACACTCTTAAATCAAATCTGTACATACACATGTTTTATATATGATGTTTAATTAAAACAAGGATACTAGAAAGATAAAACTTTTTTTTGTCAAATTATTATGCAACATGTCTGCTATTAGTCCCAGTTTCATTATTAATCCAATTTGTTTTTAGTCTAAAACTCTAAACACGTGCAGCAAACACTGTGTCCTTCAGACAGAGACTGAAGACACGAACACACTATCGCTAAATGTGTTTGTCATTTCCGGGCGGTTTCCCGGTCTGAGTTCAAATTAAACCAGGAGTAGGCCTTAATCCAGAATAGTTAAGACTTAAAAATGGCTTTCTGAAACCCAGATTAAGTACAGATTACCAACACCTGGACTATGGATTCCTGAACTAAAATAAACAAGGTTAATTTAAAACCACATGTGCAGATCTGTATTAGCTGGATTGGGGTTGCCTATAAAACATGGAATGAACCATGAAAATCTTAAAATTGTATGGAACTGAGAAGCAAATATAAAAACAAGAAAACAATGGCAGCAGAAAACATAGTGTTATAGAACATGAGAAAAATCTTTTGAATCAAATAGTTTCAAAAAAGAATAGGAGCATTATTGAAGACAAACTGCACACATCAGCTGCGGAATCCCCAAAACATGCATGCAAAATTGGAGTTTAATCCAGTTGGTATCTGCCAATTTTGACTAAAGTAATATTAGCCCCCAAATACTGGGTTATGTCCAGCAATTTTAAGTAAACCAGCGTGTGTTTATGCTCTCAAGGCTGCTTTACTGGGGCTTTCTTGTAATGTTGCCTGGTGACTTACTATAAGACTCTTTGGGTTTGTAGTTGGGGCTTGGGTTATAAAGTGTCGTGACAAATCTCTGAGAGATCGGCATGGTAATGGGTATGGCAATGTTAATGTATTTGGTCTTGGTGGAATAGATCTGCTACACTGCTGCTGAACATACAGTATAACATGCAGATCTATACAGGTGGAGCTGGGGACGGGGAGGGTTTCTGAAAGAGCGCGGCAGAATGACAACAGCAACACCACCAGTATTTGCTCATGGCCGCTGATGCAGCAGCAACTAATTATGGAGTTATGGACCGATCCCAGACAGCAACAGATCCGGGCTGCGTTCCAGTCCAGTTTTAGACACGCACTTGTGAACTTCCCTAAGCACTTCCCCTCGGGGGAATTTTGAAGTGCGTTCCACTTCGTGAAGTGAACAAGGGAAGTTTATATGGACAGACACCTGTTCCCTCGATTTAGACCGATGGAGCGAGTCTATTTCATATGTACACTTCAGGCACCATATGTCCCACAATGCAGTACGATTGTGACGTCACCACAGATCTCGTCTAATCACAACATCTCTATGATATATTAATTATATTTTTTTAATGTAAAACAACCCAAACACACCTATACATTTGGATGCTGCATTAAACTAATTCTTAAAGGGTAACTAAACCCCTGGTCAGAGCCTGACTCCACCCACTGGCAATATTTGAAAATGCTGGAAAAGTGGGCGGAGCCTAGCGGAGATAGAGGGGATGAACTGAGGGCAGTTAAATACTCTATCCTGATCGTTTTCAATACTTTCAATTCCAACTCCTGACTCACTACAGTGGTTTTGACGAAACACTGATGCTTACATCAGCTCTCACCGCTTACATCATGAACTACTGCAAACATCCAATAGGAAAATTCAACTGCAGTAGCCACTGTTCAACCTGAAGAGGGCAGCACTCAGACTTTTTACACCATATATTGTAGAATTAAAACACTTTATACCCAAATGTCAAAAAAGTTACTTGAATCAATGATCAGCACTAATAAAGACCCAGTCTTACAGACCATTAACTAAAAAAAGTTGGTTTAGTGTTTAGTTACTCTTTAAAGGGAAACCAAATTAAATAATAAATCAACTCCATAGCTGATTCCAAGTGATCAAGGGCTTAGGACGTTCCAGTTCAGCCCATCGCAGTTTCCGCCAGTAGTGCACTCGTGCAACGTAAGCAATGACGTACATCCGAGCGAACGGAGACGGAGGGAAGTTAGCGAGTGAAGGGCATGTCAATTTTGGACTGGAACGCAGCCCCAGTGTCGGCCCAGATCCGGTACGCGTTCAATCCACATGTACCAGATCTGGGCCGACACTTCGTTGCTGTCTGGGATCAGCCTGCGCCATCTAGTGTTTCATGACAGAACTGAGTATTTAATAAAGTAGGTATTTTTGGTCTTATTTCCAATATAAATCATTTAGGTTTATTTTTGGCATTTTCTTGTTTGTGGTTTTCCCTAGACAGATCTGGCAACACAGTCTCTTTAGACACTATATGGCCCACACTTATCAAACACACCTCAACAAGCGAATCAATGTCTTCAGGATTAAAGGCGAGTTTGATCGAGGTTAGAGGTGAACTCTTCAGGACAGTGCAGTTCGAGAGCCAGAGTGGAGAACCCCTGGTGTAGACCAATCTCAGTTCCCGTAGACCCACTGTCCTGCAGAGTTCAGATCAACCCCAATCAAACACACCTCAACCCGCTAATCAAGGTCTTCAGGCTCGATTGAAAAATCACAGGAGAGGTGAGGCGGGTTGGAAATGTGTAGGCCCTGCACTATAACCATGACCTGAAACTTGGCATGGATATAGCGGTCTGAAAATCATCTGATCAAATGTGAAGTCATGATTTGAGGTTATGATATAGATATGATATACATATGTTAAATCCAGCTACGCTTCGCGTCGTGACCGCATTACCACCTCGGGTGTGCATTATTTCTCTAATAATTCAATGGCCTGTCGTCAATTATTCCTTACATATTGCAGCCATGGTAGCCAGCAAACAGATTCTTCCAGACCCAAAAAGCCGTGGTATCCATCTAAAAAGCTCTGACTAGAGGCATATTAAAATGTGGATAAATACTGGAGATGTTTTTGAGAAATGGAGACAACTTAAAGCCCAGAAGGGACCCCAAACGAATGCTGAGCTGGCTGTCTGTGCAGGATGATCAAGAGAGCACTTGATCCAACTCATGAAATTACATGATTCAAAACACACATCAGCAATAGCTACAGTGCAAAACATGCAACTTTGGTTCAAAGAGATGGTTGAACAGTCCATAACTCTCTGAATTAAATTGGCCCTGCTTTCCTGAGGAACAAATGAAAATATTGTGTGATGACTGGATAAAGACGGAGGCTATGGATCGTGTCAACAAATTCATTGAACACTTGAAAGGGCTACTGAATGGATCCTGGAGTTCGGAAAGATGCTTCAGTCATTGAGCCCCAAAACAAAAGTACGCTAATTCAATTCTTCATTTACAGCAACCTGACATGATTTAGGACAGTCTGATCTCTGCTGACAAATCCAGCAGGAATTCCATGTTAATATGGTTAGTTCTGGTTAGAGCTGGTATAGTTTTGGCGTAGCTGGCGGACCAGCATAATCATGGTAGTCTCCAGATAAACTGAGCTGATCCAGAGAATGTCTAATAAAAAGAGAATTGGCACGGTCTGGTTACTTCTGGTTTCTGGACTGGCTGCAGTAACACTCTGTCCATGCGGGGGCGCTCTGCGAGTGCAGAATGAATGGGAGTCTATGGGGTTTCATCCCCAAAAATCCACTTTTCTCAGGATGTAATTTTTTGTCTAGTAATTTGAAAGTTGCATTCAAAAGGGAGGGCTAAGATAATACACTGAGCTGAATATTGCATTTTTAAGTTCACTTATCTGTTCTAAAAATATGATGACGTCACAATAGCAGAATGCTAGCGTGTTCCGGCCAACAACGGCCTAACCTGTAAGAAATCGAAAGGACATAAGTACTCGTTCATTCGACTTTTGGTCTTTAATCTATATTGAACTTGCGGAAGGAAGAGGAAGAGACACATTTAGCCGTTTAGCTCCATAAGAATCCCATTCATTCTGCACTCGCCCGCGAGCGCCTCCAGTGGAGCTCTAATGGAACTGCAACCAAGATGAGACACAATGGGGCTAATCCGTTAGACTGGCTCTGGCTGATCCACCAGCACTCCCGCTTCCCATTCTGAAGACCAGCAAACCAGGATCCAGCATCCCAAGCTGTCCCAGCATGCAAAACATTCCTCATGTTGGTGACCAGTAGGGATGACAGATTAATAAATGAAGTCAAACCTCCTCTTAGAAATGAAGTGATTTCAGTGGAGGACTTTAAACATGCAGAGAATGCTTCATACAGCAACACACATATCAAGAGGAAGTCACATCACCTGAAGAACGAACATTACGAAGAATTATCAGCGCTATCCCAACACCTGTGAACATGATTTGGGTTTATAATGGTTTATAAGAAAATTCAACAGCTGATTTAAGGTTTTTGACCATTTTAAAGTTTTTTTTTTCTGTTTATTAAAAGCAAAATTACAAATCACACTAATAGCAAATCACATCTGCCTATAATTCAGATGAAGTGTTATGATACAAGATTTGGTTCAAGTATTTTACAGTTTCCATTTTTCTTTTCTCAATAAGCCGAATGTGTATACGAGTCATGGTAATGAAGTATTAACAGTTTTAATGGATCACATACAGTTATTTATATGGCTTTATGCATTATATTGTCTGTTCCCACTAATCCGAGCCGTTGACCTCTGCAGAAGCACAACACCCGTCATGAACTCGCACAATGGAAAAGACCATTTCGTTGAATAAAAGCCTTTTAATTATATCAGTGATCACAAGAATTTTCTCATCAAGATTTGACCACAGCTACTTTGAATGATGAAGCCCACCGAGGGAAAACGGGGAAAGGGAACTGCTAAATGTTTGCCGAGAGTTCAAATGAAATCAAATTTAAATCCAAATATTACCAGAGAGAGCATGACCGAAAACATTTCAGCAAACAAATGTATAGACGTTCATATGGCAGCCAAATTCAAAAGTGAAATCCCATAAATTAGATTGGAATATTGCTTATGATCCAAAGGCAGTCGGGCAAAGTTTTCAAATGCATCTCAAATAATCCTCATAATCAGAAGGTTTGCCTTTCTTCACATGATTCCAGTTGAAACCCTGAGGTCAGTTTCCCTTTACTCAGACCGACATGCTGTTTGTATGAAGAAAAGCAAGAAGTGATACTAAAACATACCCATAATAACTCAAAACGCATTAGGGCGAGCATAAAAAAGGTGAACACGTAAGGCAAATATATCTCTATAAACAATAAATGACACATACAGCCAAGGTGGTGTACTGTCTCTTAATATCTTGAATTCATATGTACACTAGGACCAACACTCAAGAGATGGTGTGATTCTGCCGGTGAACGAGTATCTGTCCGTGACGAGCTCGGCTTCGCGTCTCGAGTCGTCCTCGACTGATGATGAGCGGAGGAGTGACTCGTCCGTGTGAAGGTGGAGTCGTCGTCTTCTGTAACAGACCGTGACACTTGGAAGCAAGCGAGAGGATTTGGCAGGCGGGACATTAGTGTCACAGTGATGGCCAAGCTTACGGTACGCTAAAAGTTATTAGCTATAGAATTTAGCGTCCACCCCCGAAAAAAAAACAGGTAACATAAAATCATCTCGCTCAAACAACTGCAGATCTATAGTATTTGCATTATTTTCTGTGTTACGCGTTTGCCTCATCCAGTACCTAGTCTAGTCAAGAGCAATCTTATCATCGTTCAACACAATCTCTAACAAGGAAAGAAAAGAAAAAAGGTCATGGTGGAATCACGCGTCGTTCAGCCAAATAAAACAGTGAGTCCACTGAGGATTATAAAGCAGAAAGATTCAACAAAAGCCTTTTTGTACCCCAATGATACAACAGGAATAAAACTTCAAAGTCTTTAATAAAACGAAGAATGGAAGTATTTCTCATGCCCTCGGCTGTCCGTTTCTGATGCACAATGCTGTGAACGAGGGGAAGATGGAAGAGCCTAGATTGGACAATCGTGAGCCGTTCGTTGGCGAGCCGTTGTGTCATGCTTGTGTTCGGTCGGTCGGACCCGCGGCCCGTGACACGCTCACTTCGGGGGCTTGCCGTCTAAAGCGCTTCGCTGGCTCGGGGTGTTGGCAGCATCTCTGGTGGGAGGAGCTCCAGCCTGGGGGGCGGAGCCTGAAGCAGCAGCATCTCTGGTGGGAGGAGCTCCAGCAGGGGGGGCGGAGCCTGAAGCAGCATCTCTGGTGGGAGGAGCGGAGCCTGAAGTGACCTGGTTCTGGGTTCGGTTCTGGGTTCGGTTGGACTGCTGGGAAGGGTGACGGCGACGGCCATCTCCGCTGGAAGAGTGTCTCTTACGCCCACCTTCCTCCATGGGCGGCTGAAGGCAAGAAATAACACATAGTTTGGTACTTGAGCATAACCTTTCAACTCTTGAAACTGAAGCATCTCTCAGGCCCTGTTTACAGCGGGTGTTAAGATGCGTTTTGGTCGATCGGATCACGCGTGGACGACACTCTAGGGGTGTAACAATATATCGTGTCACTATACATCAATACAAATGTGCGAAAGTTCGGTTTAGCGAGTGCGATAGTTCGGTGTCGCGAGCACGGGCGATAGTTCGGTATCGCGAGGCGAGTGCGACAGTTCGGTATCGCGAGCGCGGGCGATAGTTCGGTATCGCGAGCGCGAGCGATAGTTCGGTATCGCGAGCGCGGCGATAGTTCGGTATCGCGAGTGCGAGTGCGATAGTTCGGTATCGCGAGCTGCGGGCGATAGTTCGGTATCGCGAGTGCGGGCGATAGTTCGGTATCGCGAGTGCGGCGATAGTTCGGTATCGGCGAGCTGCGGGCGATAGTTCGGTATCGCGAGCGCGGCGATAGTTCGGTATCGCGAGCGCGGGCGATAGTTCGGTATCGCGAGCGGGCGATAGTTCGGTATCGCGAGCGCGGGCGATAGTTCGGTATCGCGAGCGCGGGCGATAGTTCGGTATCGCGAGTGCGGGCGATAGTTCGGTATCGCGAGTGCGGGCGATAGTTCGGTATCCGAGTGCGGGCGATAGTTCGGTATCGCGAGTGCGGGCGATAGTTCGGTATCGCCGAGTGCGGGCGATAGTTCGGTATCGCGAGTGCGGGCGATAGTTCGGTATCGCGAGCGCGGGCGATAGTTCGGTATCGCGAGCGCGGGCGATAGTTCGGTATCGCGAGCGCGGGCGATAGTTCGGTATCGCGAGCGCGGGCGATAGTTCGGTATCGCGAGCGCGGGCGATAGTTCGGTATCGCGAGCGCGGGCGATAGTTCGGTATCGCGAGCGCGGCGATAGTTCGGTATCGCGAGCGCGTGCGATAGTTCGGTATCGCGAGCGCGAGTGCGATAGTTCGGTATCGCGAGCGCGAGGCGATAGTTCGGTATCGCGAGCGACGTGCGATAGTTCGGTATCGCGAGCGAGTGCGATAGTTCGGTATCGCGAGCGGGCGATAGTTCGGTATCGCGAGCGCGGGCGATAGTTCGGTATCGCGAGTGCGGGGCGATAGTTCGGTATCGCGAGCGCGGGCGATAGTTCGGTATCGCGAGTGCGGGCGATAGTTCGGTATCGCGAGGCGGGCGATAGTTCGGTATCCGAGTGCGGGCGATAGTTCGGTATCGCGAGTGCGGGCGATAGTTCGCTATCGCGAGTGCGGGCGATAGTTCGGTATCGCGAGTGCGGGGCGATAGTTCGGTATCGCGAGCGCGGGCGATAGTTCGGTATCGCGAGCGCGGGCGATAGTTCGGTATCGCGAGCGAGGGCGATAGTTCGGTATCGCGAGCGGGGCGATAGTTCGGTATCGCGAGCGGGGCGATAGTTCGGTATCGCGAGGCGAGGCGATAGTTCGGTATCGCGAGCGGGGCGATAGTTCGGTATCGCGAGCGAGTGCGATAGTTCGGTATCGCGAGCGCGAGTGCGATAGTTCGGTATCGCGAGCGCGGGGCGATAGTTCGGTATCGCGAGCGGTGCGATAGTGTATCGGGTATTCGGTAGCGAGCGGGCGATAGTTCGGTATCGCGAGCGAGTGCGATAGTTCGGTATCGCGAGCGAGTGCGATAGTTCGGTATCGCGAGCGAGTGCGATAGTTAGGTATCGCGAGTTTAGTTTTGCTATATGTATCGTGACATAAGGGGATCGCTACACCCCTAATAAATACAGGTGTAAACTAATATTAGACCCCAAAAAAAACAAATTCAAACACATGAGTGTTTACGCTACGAAAGCGAGAAGGAAAGTGGACAAGCTCAAAACGTTTTAGACCCCTGAGAGAATAGAAATGGGCTCTAAAAAGTTTGAGCCAGTTCCAGAGGGAGTTGAAACATTTCACAGATTACTTTCGTAGTGTATACACTCATGTGGTCGAATGTGTTCAAACAGCCAATAAAGACCGCCTTCTCTCCGTCTACTGAACGAATACGGGAACATATGGGAAGAGCTCTAGCAAGACGGCTTTAAACTTTATCGGCTCGAGACAAGTCTGGTTTGAAGATGAAAATTGTAAAGCTCGATGTTCTCTCACTGTTCCTGATTTCTAACACACACTCACAGCGTTCGGCTGGTCTTGCGGCTGTCAGAGCAGAAAATAAAGCTGATGCTCTCCGTATGTTTTCTTTCGTGTTCATATGTAAATTGCATGAGATTTCGTCCATTAGATTGAAAGATCTGAAAAAGGCCACACATTTTACCCGCTAATAGATGAAGAAATCAGGACAGAAGTGGTTTAAAGTGTACAAAAGACGGATTAAAACACCAGGTGTAAACGGGAATCCCTCCTCGTGATCTGATCCACCAAAACATATCTTGATACCAGCTGTAAACAGGACCCATGTGACGTCAGCCAAGGAAAACATTTTGACTAAGTGATTTGGACGAGAAATGCACGACTTACGTCCACTCTGAAGTCTTCTAGACGCTTGAACTTGCTTAAATGCACCTGCAGCTTGGGGTCGATCTCCATGTTCTTTGTTTTCGAGTATTTAAGAAAAGCCCAAAACTTCTCGAGTCCATACAGCTGGCCTGTGGGGCGTATGAAGAAGAAATAAACAAGAGCTCCACACAAACACACTTCACAGATGCATCTGTTGTTTGCAAAGACAGACCTGCTTCATAGTCTTTAGTGGTCTCCTCTTGAAAATCTTTAAATATGTCGGGCCTGAACTTTCTCTCGAGTCCATAGCTATAAAACCTGAAGAGACACTCCAGACCGTACCTGAGAAACCAACACAGCGCTGTCAATTCAGAACATCACTAACCGTTTAAAAACAGAAGATCACATTGGAAATGCAGTCAAACGCCATCCTGAAGTCTGAAAAAGTTAAATCAGCTTGTAATAATAAAAAAAATATATTTTTCATATCATTTGCTCCTTGTAAACAGTAGGGCTTGTCAATAGATTACATTTTTTAAATTTTGATTAAACGCATACTATTGTGAAATAAGCATAATTTATCTTAATGTTCATGGTCGTCATTTGCTGTCTCCAGACAGTACACATATGTTTTTCCAAAAAACACTTGGAGGAAAAAAAAAAACAGTCAAGTTGCGATACCGAACAGGGTGTGTTTCCCGTATAACGCTGTAACTCCTGCTTCACTACTATAGTACAATACATCGTTGAAGAAATCCACTAGCTAGGTCACAACTGTTTCCCCAAAACTGGACCACGTTGGTTTATGGCATCACACACGTGATGGAGTAATAACTTTCTTTAATGAAACTGTTTGAGATGGAATTAATGCGAGATGTTTTGCTCTAAGTCACAGACATGCATCTGAGGACCATTTCATTTTTCTCAGTTATTTTGCTTTATTTCCAGATTCAATCATAGTCTCGTTCTTACACCTAGAGCTCGTTCTAACACTAGAGCTCGTTCAACACACTAGAGCTCGTTCACACACACTAAGCCGTTCAAACACTAGAGCTCGTTCACACATGCGCACTCTTCAAAAACTACACTTTAAATCTCTTAAACTAAAGACGTAAACACATTTATATGTAATTCTAAATAAAGGACACAGGTTGCACTGAATGTCAGCTTGCTTATTTTGCTCAAGATCAGGATTTATTGAGTCACATGTCATGCAAACAAGAAACTCTTCTAACCACAGGTGGAGATCTGTCGCTACACACACAACTCTGAGATGCTGTTTGTGAATGTTCGTTAGAACGATGGTTTCGGGAAACACAGACTCGTTAAACTGATGATAACGACTGAACTTGCGACTACAGTTGGCTCACGATGCTTTCGGAAAACACACCCCTGATCACATGGCCTTGATCTGACTGCATAAACTACAGTACACGGATCCATTCAGAATTACTAAACGTAGCAACATGACCAATCAAAACATTGTCCAGAATGTGTGTGGAAATAACGTGAAGGTACTAAAATGTGTCTGTTCAGTGTGTCGAGAGCACATACACAGTTTTGCACATTAATATAGCGGACTCACTCGTGCTACTATCCGACTCCTACGTCTTTACCTCGACTGCAGTCCACATCCCTCAGAACTTTACTAGCGAGACGCTGTTCGCTCTATCCACAGAGAAACAGTGCGCGTATCATCTGAATGGTTCCGTTCAGTCTGTATTTCACAGCGCGATGCGTAAGGCCTCGCGCTCTTCGATCACAGAATATGACAGAGCTCGTGTTTTAAAGCTGAACAGACACTGGAATGAATAATGAATTATTATATGAACATGAATAATTCACTGAAATCTGGACACGAGTCTTTTCTCTGCCATCTCTGATGTAATCTGCCTGGTTTTCTTTACATTAGCGCTATCATGGATCGATTGTTTGAATTAATTAACTTACTAGATAATTAAACTCAAAACTTTCCTGGAGTTTAGCGGCGTAAAATGATCTGATTGCAAACAGAAGTGAAATCGGGTTAAAGGGTTGGGGTCCTTGCACACCGAGAAATTTTCACATGCCTTCATCTTAAAATTCGTCATGCACAGAAACCTTGCACACTGAGTCCGATGCATATCACTATATCCGTTGCTTCCAACAATACAAAATGGAGTCTTTAACCCTCTGAGCCCGACGGCATCGTCGACGACGCCACAAATCAGCTCCGAGAAATTATGATATAACTCGATGACAGATTTATGGATTTTCTTACCGTTTTTTCCAGCAGAAAGCTAACGAGCTAGCCATCACGGGGGTGTCTTTGGTGTCTTTCTAGCCTTTACAGAAGGTTTTCTATCCAGCCTGGAACTTGTGCATACTTTCTGAGTTTTTCAGCAATAAATCCAAACGTTTATATCCAACTTTGATACACTTGAAGTCCATAATTTATAAATATTCCGTCATATTTGCCGCTAGCTCGATGCTAGCTGCCATTTTGGATTCCACGTGATGGTTTTTGACCAATTACAGGCTGATACGTCGTAAACATTGGGTGCGTCATTGGGTCATTACGCACACACCAAGGGAGAGAGTAGAGGAGAGAGAGAGAGAGAGAGAGAGAGAGACCATAGGACGGAGACGCAGGTTTCACAGAGAACACAGAGTAATAGATGAAATCGAGCGCTGCATGATGGATTTTCAGGAGAACAGAGCTTTTTGACAGATGAGGAACTAGATTACCAGTATAGACCCAGCTGAAGTGCCATTTATTTATTTACTGTAAAAAAGTATTATAGAAGTATAAATGTAGTATAAAAAGAATAGAATAAATAAAATAATAAATAAAATAAATAAAATATAAATGCAAAGCCTGTGATGTGGCCCTCTTTGTGATTGCTGATAGGAACTGTTTTGAGGCTTGGCACCAGTGAATTTCATGAAAACGCCTGGACTTCTTTTGGAAAAATGTCAATAGTTTTGGTTCTGTACAAGTTATAATGTTTATTCCTGTGCTCCAGGACTCCAAAGACATGAACAAACTGTTTTCCAGAGGAAATTTGCTTAGCTTTTATTTATTTCTGTGTGATTTCAATAAATATTTGAGTGATTCAATTTCCGATTTATTTTTTCATTTGTCTTTATGGTCCCATAACTTATTTTACATTCAGGTGACATCAATGTAACACAAATATGCTGAAAGTTCAATTTGTCCTGAAACAAAAGAGGTGTGTCAATTGTCTGTGCACAAAAGGGTTGATGTTTTACAAGCTTTTTTAGTTAATAACACCAGACGGAAAATTTATTGTAAAAATACCCTTAGGTCTCTGAGGGTTAAGTAGCAAAGATGATTTTGTTGTCCACTTTGTTAACCAATTGATCCTGAACAGTTCTGGATTTTGGCTCTGAATTGTCAAAACACATTCTCAAATTGCTTGCTACGGATGCGAAAAACGCAGAAAACCAAATCTGATCTGATTTTTTTATGACGTACGAAAGTTTCGGAGGCAGTGTGTAACGTGATTGGCACAACGTGAGGTCGCATTTACTTTTAAGGTGCGAAAATTTCAGACAAGAATTTCAGACTTCAGTAGATTATCTAACTGCGCGATGTAAATTACGTTAATGATGCACTTTTGCAGGCTTCAGTCGTTTATTTGCGTTAAATAATTGTAACGCATTAATCGCATGCGTTAACATTGACCACCCTAAAACAGAGATGTTGATTTTGCTGAGAGTTGAACTGCCACATCTTTGAGTTTGCCTAAAACAACAGGTAATTCTGCCTGTAATTCTCTCCAAATGCCAACATTTGATTCAGACAGCAATTAAGATCACTGTCAACACTGAAATGACTCTACTAGACCAAAAACTCCTGTTTAAATAAAAAGCATTCTTTTCATACCGGTATCCTTCCTTCCCGTCCTCCACCACCAGCTGTCTGAATTCCTCGTACATCTTTCTGTTGAAGTGATCCCGCAGGAAGAAGGACCAGAAGCGGAACAGCGTGTTCATCTCCTGAGACTGGCCGATGCCCAGACGCTTGCGCTCTGCAGGACGAGAAGAGGACACATTACATCACCACCACTGCACAATTCATCCCATTACTAACGCGATTACGGATGCCATGATTAGTAATCGTTCAAAGCCGCGTTTACAAGAAAAGTCCACTTACATTATTCTGCTTATGGTGTGTTTAGAGCATGTTACGTTGCAAGGCGAATCACGATATCTTCAGAGAACCAGCACAATAGGAACTACCAGTGACCCAAGTGTACAATTAAATAAAGTCTCACCTCAGAAAAACTGACTGTCCTGTCAGGAGTTATACTGCGCTAGTAATGCACACTCTTCAGTTGAGCACTGTGTATCACTTCACTAAATATAAAGCGCAAAAGTTTTATCAGTATTATTTCATATTCTTACAATTTATGTGTATGTTATAAGTAAAGGGGGACAGTACTTGTGTCGCCAATTTTTGTGTAAACGATCGGCCTACGCGCGTGCATTGATATTGACTACCAGCTATATACACAGCGTGCTAACCTCGAAAATCCAGCTGTATTCTAACAATAACTTAGCTCTCCTTATTAGCTAGGCTCCTTGCTTGCTGGCTAATAACTTTTTTTTAAAGCTGGGTCTCCAACATTGACAGCGCTGTGTTGGACAGATTTGTGCAGCAGTGTTCCATGAGGGAGAGCGCGTGAGAGGGATTTTAAATAGGCTTAGTAAAAAACATTTTTAAATCAATGTGTGGCGGTCAGCGTTGATATTGTGGTGGGCCGCCACAAATAAACGAACGTATGGGAAACCTTGAAGTGGATCAAAACCTTTCATCAAAGTTGTAGGCCTACATGAATTTTGAACAATACCTGTTTTTGTCTTAGGACAACTTGAAGAACTTTTTTGATCCACTTCAAATGTTGACTTCTGTTTCAAATGTATATATTCCTAAAAAAGTGGGTCTTGGCTTGATGACCAGGGGAAATATGGGACCCATGGCCAAACGAGTTGAGAACCACTGGTATAAAGCTATTCAAAACATCATTCAAAGTAAATTGTAATTGTGAGTATTAATTATGATTATTACAATTTCAGGGGGATAATGGACAATAATGTTGTGACCCACCGTTGAGGCAGCGTCGCCGGTACTTGTGGTAGACGTGCTGTGTGAACCGTTCTCCTTCAGGAGCTCATGCGACGGGTGCTGGAACTTGGGTAGAGACTGAGGAGTGCAGCCGTAGTTCCCCATCGCTGCGGTGCCTTCTGACGGGCTCGCGGTCGAGCTACAGACAACATGATTAGGATTCAGGCAATACAGGTCAGAGGTCAGACTGTATCAGAACATTCAACAGAAGACAACAGGAGATCTCTGACACACACACACACACTTACCTGACGGAGGCGGTGCGCGAGCGGTGCTCTCGCGAGTCCATCACCCAGCCCACATGACACTCCATGGGCGGGTTAGAGCTGTGTCGCGTCTTCCTCTTGCGAGGGGTCTGAAATAGGACAGAAGCGGGAGTGAGACTCAGGAAATCACCTGATGATTTACTCTCCCGCACGTCATCCAAGATGTTCATGTCTGTCTTTCTTCAGTGGAAAAGAAATGAAGGTTTTTGAGGAAAACACTCCAGGATTTTCTCCATATATGACTTCAATGGAGTCCAACGGGTCAAAGGTCCAAATGTGAGTTTCAGTGCAGCTTCAAAGTCTCGACACGACCCAGCCGAGAAATAAGAGTCTGATCTAGACCAACCAGCGACATTTATAACAAAATACACATTTATATACTTTAACCACTAATGCTGGTCTTGCACAAGCTGTGATGCGACACACATTACGTGATCGTGTTGAAAGGTCGCGCGTGTTACGGTTTATAAATGTAGAGTTAACTCGTCAACTTAAATCGTTCAACATCGTTATTTTATCTTTTATTAATTTATGTTATAAATTTTTTGACTTAGTCTTTGCGCGTTTGCTTGTAAACACTGGGTCGGTTCTTACGCCTACATCACGCGTGACCTTTCACCCTGATGATGTAATGTGTGTCGCATCACAGCTTGTGCAAGACCAGCATTAGTGGTTAAAGTATATAAATGTGTATTTAGTTATAAATGTCGCTGGTTTGTCTAGATCAGACTCTTATTCCTCGGATGGATCGTGTCGAGACTTTGAAGCTGCACTGAAACTCACATTTCGACCCGTTGGACTCCAAGATTTTCTTCATATAGTGACTTCAATGGAGTGTTTTCCTCAAACCTTAATTTATTCTCCACTGAAGAAAGACAGACATGAACATCTTGGATGACGTGGAGAGAGTGAATCAGGAAATGCTCATTCTGAAGTGAGCTCCTGTAAGCAGGACTGGAGCTCATACGCACTTTGGCATCGAGTGGCCGGCCGTCCTTCACCACGGGGTAGAAGCGCGGCGTCTGCGTGGGGTCCTTCAGTCGGGGGGTGCGGGGGGTCCGGGGCGTTCGGGCACTACGGTAGTTGGGCGAGTCAGGCACTGTCGTCGGGAGAGAGCGAGCGATAGCCGACGGTTCTGGGGCGCCGAACAGCTTATTGGCCAAGGCTTCCGTGGGGACTAGAGGAGAAAACACTCGGTTAAAGCCCACACACACAGGTCTGGAGACAGTCAGGTCAAACAGGACTAGGGCTGTCAATGTTCCTCTATAATACTATTCGAATTCCATTCCTTATTTTATTTAATATTCGAATAATATTCGAATATTAAATGCTCAAATTCATCATATTATTAATATTTAGAGCGCGCACGAGAGAGGTACGGTGATGAGAGTGGCGCGATAGGTACAGGTGAGTGAGAGAGTGGGCGCGAGAGGTAGGGTGAGAGAGTGCGCAAGGAGGTAGGGTGAGTGAGAGAGTGCGCAAGAGAGGTACGGGTGAGAGAGAAAGTGCGCGCGAGAGGTACGGGTGAGAGAGAGAGTGCGCGAGAGAGGTACGGGTGAGTGAGATAGTGCGCGGAGAGGTACGGGTGAGAGAGAGTGCGCGGAGGTACGGGTGAGTGAGAGAGTGCGCGAGAGGTACGGGTGAGTGAGAGAGTGCGCGAGAGGTACGGGTGAGTGAGAGAGTGCGCGAGAGGTACGGGTGAGTGAGAGAGTGCGCGAGAGGTACGGTGAGTGAGAGTCGCGCTGAGAGGTACGGGTGAGTGAGAGAGTGCGCGCGAGAGGTACGGGTGAGTGAGAGAGTGCGCGAGAGGTACGGGTGAGTGAGAGAGTGCGCGGAGAGGTACGGGTGAGTGAGAGAGTGCGCGCAAGAGGTCGGGTGAGTGAGAGAGTGCGCGAGAGGTACGGGTGAGTGAGAGAGTGCGCGCGAAGAGGGTGAGTGAGAGTGCGAGAGGTACGGGTGAGTGAGAGAGTGCGCGAGAGGTACGGGTGAGTGAGAGTGCGCGAGAGGTACGGGTGAGTGAGGTGCGCGAGAGGTACGAGTGAGTGAGAGAGTGCGCGAGAGGTACGGGTGAGTGAGAGAGTGCGCGAGAGGTACGGGTGAGTGAGAGGCGCGAGAGGTACGGGTGAGTGAGAGAGTGCGCGGAGAGGTACGGGTGAGTGAGAGAGTGCGCGAGAGGTACGGGTGAGTGAGAGAGTGCGCGCAAGAGGTACGGGTGAGTGAGAGAGTGCGCGAGAGGTACGGGTGAGTGAGAGAGTGCGCGAGAGGTACGGGTGAGTGAGAGAGTGTGCGAGAGGTACGGGTGAGTGAGAGAGTGCGCGAGAGGTACGGGTGAGTGAGAGAGTGCGCGAGAGGTACGGGTGAGTGAGAGAGTGCGCGAGAGGTACGGGTGAGAGAGAGAGTGCGCGAGAGGTACGGGTGAGTGAGAGAGCGCACGCGAGAGGTACGGGTGAGTGAGAGAGTGCGCGAGAGGTACGGGTGAGTGAGAGAGCGCACGCGAGAGGTACGGGTGAGTGAGAGAGCGCACGCGAGAGGTACGGGTGAGTGAGAGAGCGCGCGCGAGAGGTACGGGTGAGTGAGAGAGCGCGCGCGAGAGGTACGGGTGAGTGAGAGAGCGCACGCGAGAGGTACGGGTGAGTGAGAGAGCGCGCGCGAGAGGTACGGGTGAGTGAGAGAGCGCGCGCGAGAGGTACGGGTGAGTGAGAGAGAGCGCGCGAGAGGTACGGGTGAGTGAGAGAGTGCGCGTGAGAGGTACGGGTGAGAGAGAGTGCGCGCAAGAGGTACGAGGTACGCGCAAAAGCATTTCATTTTCACATGCGTGTAAGCCGCGAGAAAGGCAAGGTTGCGTATATATATATTTTTTAAATATACATAAAGCATTCGAATAGTATTGATTTTTTTAATATTCGAATTATATTCGAACTTCGGAATTCGTTCCAACAGCCCTAAACAGGACGTTAGTAGTTTTTGGTTTGTCTTGAGAATCAGATCAGTATCAGTTCAGTATGCAAAAAAAAACAACATCCCAAGAAAAAAGATTTTCTGATTCATCACGATTCTCTTTCTACAGTTCAGAACTGATCCCAAGATTATTATTTTTCTAGATCTGTGAGGTTTCCCTTATAAAAGCTCCATGAAGGCATTGTTTATGCGGTGTAGATTAACTGGAAACTCTCTCAGACAGACGTCTGCTTTCTAAGCTCGTTCTGAAGGGCGTTTGCAGTAGAGCTGCAACTAACGATTCTTTTGATAATCGATTAGTTGGCCGTTTATCTCTAACCTGACTCCGCCAGATGGATTTGCTCCGCATATCCATCTGGAAACCTTCCGTTGAAGTAGTTTTGGTAAGGGGCGAAAATACTGGTTAGCTGATTGGCCTATGTTGGTGATAGATGGGCCAAATCAACCAATCAGATCAACGAAGCATATGACGTACTAACAGATCGACGACAAAAACACAACCACAAGCCAGGCTACTCTTGCTGCTGCAGGTAAAGGCTCGTTAGCTCAGCAAATAAGCAACATGTCGGCAAAGGATATTTGCCGTTTATGTAACTACAATTTACAAATAACTGAAGCCGCCATGTTCTTTAGACTGAACTGTCGCGCTTCTCGTTGCGTCACACCTCAACCCGCCTCAAAGCCAACGCTGATTGGACGTTCGTTTGGTGAACTGCTCCCAAATTTTCTTTAACGGAAAGTATCCAGACTGATCTGCGAGTGAAACCTTGAAAGCTCGCGAGATCAGGATGGTCTCACGAGGCTAGTTTATCTCTCCGATTAATCGGATTAAAACCCCCATTTTATTATTTTCTTTTTTTATTGACGAAACACACTATTCCACGTCCTGGCCAAAGCTGTCTTTCAAACTGAATGCAATGAAAACAGTGAATGTATTTATGCTATGTGCAAAATAACTATAAAGCAAAAAAGTCCTTTTAAATCCCTACATTAAAAATTAAGATATAGTAAAGATAATAAAGAAGAATAAACAAACTCAGTGTTGACAGATAAGAGTAATGTTCTGCAGGGAACACACACATTCACTGCCGACTGAGTGAGTCTCACACTGATTGAGTTAGCAGTCCCGCTCTCTCTGCTCAGTGTGGTTATCGTATAGCCAGAATTCTCATATACATACTCTAAATATTATATATATATGATACTATATATATATATATATATATATATATATATATATATATATATATTATATATAGACTCATCCCCTGTTCTCCGCGCTGCACACCGGAGAAACTCACACACACACACACCACTGCCTAATCGAAACTGATTGTCTTCTTATTAGCGGTGTAGATTACAACCGGTTATACCGCCCATAGAGGAAACGTTATTTGAATGTTTTTACATGTAAGAGACGTAACTGTTAGAAACGTTGGGCTGTAAATGAATGAACACTTGTGTGTTTAAACCGTGGAGGTGTAGTGGTACTCACTGTTCTGGGGTCTGGGCGGGCCTGGGGGAACCTCCTGGTTGGGGTCGATGGGCGGCTCCGGGGTCAGACACTCGAACTCCTCTCTGCTGATCAGGTGCACCTTCTTGAAGTTCTCCACTTCTTGCTGTTGCGCAAACATACGAGAGTTACAACATGCCATTGAAACAATCATCCTCACTCCATATAATCCAGCTGGACACCGAAACATTAATGCTACTGACTGACAATATCAACAGATGACGATACACAACATCTCGCTCGTACCTGTGCGCCGAAAAGAGCCATGAACCCCGAGCTGCTAGTCAAACAGCAGTAAACTGAACACGCTAATGCTATCTGGCTTTTCTAGCGGCTCTGCTGGCCTTACAGGACTCGCACGTGAGCGGCACAAAGAGCGCAGCACAAAAGACCACAACAACAAATACTCTGGTGGAAGACCATTCTGTCCGGCCAGCTCCAGAAACACTGCGCTAAAGCACACACACACACTCACCGCACACGAGGAGAACAGCAGCACATGAGAATGGACACACACCCAGAATCTGACAGAATTAAACTCATCTCATGACAGACACAACGAACACCACCTCAGATCAGCTGTCACACACATCAATGCACACATTCTGACAGGTCACATGACCCTTCACTACTGATGAACTTTAAAGTCCCCCTGTGGTGAAAATCCAGTTTTTAATGTTGTTTATGTGTCTATGTGGGGTTTTTAATATGGTTTAACCAAATCATGTGTAAATTCATAAGTCGACAGCATTGCTGAGTATTTTCTGCTTAAAACTGCAGTGAACCAAAGACAGTCTCAAAAACACTGAAATCGCTGGTGTTTCTGACGTCACAAACTACCTTGACCAATCAGATCAACGTGTGATCGTCAACCAGTGGATCGCTGAGTGAGTGAGTGAGTGGAGGCGGGGCTCATTTGCATATTCATAGAATCCACCTGAAAACGCTTTTAGTCCCCATGAAATCAAAACTGACAATTCTATTTATGGATTGTTTAATAGTCTTGAATCAGAATAACTTACAGCAGCTCTTCTCTGATGATGAGGGCGGGGCTATAACCTGTCACTCACATCAGATCAGCCAATAGCAGAACACAACCATCCAATCAATTAAACACACACAATCAAGCCCCGCCCACATTTGTTCCTGCTCCAGAAGCGTTTCACTCGATATACGGCACCGTAGAGGAGAAGAGACCAGCGAATCTCCCCTTTTATGACGGGTTTAAGTGCACTCATCCTGCTTTCTCTCTGTTACCGATGATGATTATTTGGAAATGCTCAAACGTGCCAAAACACAAAATTAAACCAAAGTCAAATGAACCGAAACGCTTTGAATGGCTCTCGTGCATTTCTCCCTCTCATGCCAGACTGACGGACCGGCTCACCTTGATCATGGCGTACTCTGGCTCGTACGTGTCGTCCCAGAGGTCCTGCTCGTAGTAGTACAGGCCGTCGTTGATGACCTTCACGAGTTCGCTGCTCAGCTTGGACCTCGAGGTGTGGTTCCCCGTGCGGTCTCCTCCCGGGTGCTTGCGCAGGTACGGCGGCGTCTGGGTCACGATCAGGATCTTGTTGACGTCTCGATCATCGATCTCACAGTCCGAGTCCTCATCCGACCAGTCGGTGAAAGTGTTGCGCCGGCCGTCGATCTGCTCCATCTCCTCGTCGAACATGAAGTCCAGCTCCTCGGGCTCGTCCTGCTCCTCGCCGGACGCCGGGCCGACCTGAGAAGGAGAACGCACCGCATCCGCTTTCTGCAAAACAGCCCAACATCACCACAGGGTTAATGATGCTGCAGGCACCAGCACAGAGCAACACAGGGGATGCGGAGTGACTGCGGTTACACACACAGCGAGTGGCAGCATTTGTGTTCAGCGAGAATGCTGCGAAAACACACAAAACACATCTAAACCAGGAAAGAGTTGAGATTGACTGAACAACTAGATTTGACAAGGACTCTGAGGTATATTTTTAGAGACTGCTGAAAGCTACAGAACAGAAGCAAATGAATCGAAACAGCTGGATCCAGGCATTTGTGTGTCAATATGCTGAATTTAGGGGTCAAATCATACCTTATATATTGTATTGACAACTCAATTAAATATTTACTATCGTATATTCTGCATAATTGGGTGTTTAATACATAATAGTATGTAGTATAAACTACAAAAACAAAACACTCCAGGATTTTCTCCATATAGCGACTCAATGGAGTCAAGGTCGAAATGTGAGTTTCAGTGCAGCTTCAAAGTCTCGACACGATCCAGCCGAGGAATAAGAGTCTGATCTAGACAAACCAGCGACATTTATAACTAAATACACATTTATATACTTTAACCACTAATGCTGGTCTTGCACGAGCTGTGATGCGACACACATTACATCATCAGGGTGAAAGGTCACGCGTGACGTAGGCGTAAGAACCGACCCAGTGTTTATAAAGCCAACGTGCAAAGACCAAGTAAAAAATGTACAACATAATAAATGAATAAAAGGTAAAATAACGATGTTGAACGATTTTGACGAGTTAACACTATACTACATTTATAAACCAGAACACACGTGACCTTTCCAACATGATTCCGTAATGTGTGTCGCATCACAAATTAAAAAGTAGGCTAAAAAGTATATAAATGTGTATTTAGTTATAAATGTCGCTGGTTTGTCTAGATCAGACTCTTATTCCTCGGCTGGTCGTGTCGAGACTTTGAAGCTGCACTGAAACTCACATTTGGACCTTCGACCCGTTGGACTCCATTGAAGTCACTATATGGAGAAAATCCTGGAGTGTTTTCCTCAAAAACCTTCATTTCTTTTCCACTGAAGAAAGAAAGACATGAACATCTTGGATGACATGGAGGAGAATAAATTATCAGGAGAATCTGCTCCTCCTACCTTGGGTCGAGCGGGTGACGGCCTCGGCCTCTTCTTGACCTCGATCCACGACTCCGAGTCCAGATCCGGCAGGCTGGCGGACAGGCCCTTGGGCATCAGCTTCAGGTTGCTCACGTCATCAGTCTTGTGGTGCTGGGGTGT